>JASAMW010000311.1:0-41038 GCA_030247985.1 Epsilonema sp. ZAB3_2
GTTGTATGTGTATGGTAGGTACATTATGTACATATGTACGTACGTATGTTGTTCATTTCTGACTGAGAGTCAGTAAAGCTCTTCCGGCAAGCCTGCAGACAGTTAAAGATTTATAGCCAATAAGGCTATATTACTTTAAGGGTAGGCAGGCGCTGTGCGTGTGTAATTATTTCACTGGTGTCTGCTGTTGTCGCGCCGGATTGCCGGATGAGTTGGGATTTGTTTCTTGTGCAGGGACGGTGAGGCGACGCGCGTTTGCGGCTGATTCTGTCGCTCACAGCTGTTTTTTCCCACCCACCCTCCCTGCAGTGTGATACTGTATCTGTACATAGTAGCTGTACGTTATGTTGGTTAGTACTGTACGCGCTAGATAATGGTGATAAGTGATCAGCTCCAGGTTTTATTGTGTTGTCTGACCAAGGGCGGATGATTGTATGTGTATGGTAGGTACATTATGTACATATGTACGTACGTATGTTGTTCATTTCTGACTGAGAGTCAGTAAAGCTCTTCCGGCAAGCCTGCAGACAGTTAAAGATTTATAGCCGATAAGGCTATAGACATTGAAAAGCTGCAACAACTATTTGGCGGAGTAGGGTATAATGCTGATTCTGAATATCGATACCAATTTTGATACGGTCTGTCTCTGTCTATGATGGCCTCGCTTTAAAAACAGACAGACTCTTACTGAGAAAAGTGAAGTGGGCTGAGCATAGCAGCTTGTCTAAAAAGACGGTCACACATATCAATTAGCTCTTCTAATTTTCATTTCAACTTTATGCATGGAATATGCCGCGTATTTCCACGGTATCCATTCAATGCCGTTTCGAACGCCTTTGTACTGGCACTGGGCATAATAGACGCCATTCAAGTTCGCAGCATAGCACGCGTTGAACCACCAACCACTACAAAACAGAAAGCCAAATTTGGACAGCATGATAGCCAGCCATATTCAAATACACATAACGATACATATGGACTTAGGTTTCATTCACATTGACCCCCAGTTTTTTTGAGTAGAAAAAATAAATATGGCAATATAATGAAGAAAGACATTTTATGTCAAGTGGAAAGTCAATGAAGCAACTGCTTACTGTTACTACATACTACTGTGTCTACTTTATCTATCCTGCACATGATATATTACAGCCACTGCTAGCAAAACACATTAGATGGTGGCAGTAGTTTCTGACTTATCACTTCTCTGTTCATTCTGTATTCTTCATCATTGTTATAGTTGAGGTGATCAAATTCAGTACTTAGTTCATTGGTAGCATGCAAGCAAGTAAATTTGCTTTGGGGCATCTGAACGGATACCCCCACTCTGCACCCACCTCTTTGATGGGTTCAAAAATTTGCAGCACTTTGAACTTTGGGGGTATGTTGACAATCTGGGGGTATGCTGTCATTTTCATCTGGGGGTATGTTGGAAATCTGAGGGTATGTAGCGATTTTTTTCTGGGGGTATGTTGGAAATTCTGGGGGTATGTTGAAAAAAAAAATTTTTCCTGGGGGTATGTGGCTGACCCCAGATTTAAGACCCGACATAACCCCAACTACATACCCCCACCCTTGATACCGTGCCGATGTCTGTACACATATCGATATGCATTCAGAAGGAAGTTAGTATTCACCATATCATATCGTCGCCACCATGCCAGAACGTCGAAACTCCATTTTGTTCAAAATTGAGCTTATGAAAGATTTGGGCTTGTAGGTACGTAGACTTTCACTCCAAATCGTAAAATATTCCAAATTATGCACAGAAACAGCAAAATCTAAAGCCAGACATCGTATCTCCACAAAATGCATGCTTTGTCGCAAACACATAATCGCATATTTTTTTATGCCAGAACATCGTATCTCCACAAGGTGCATCCTTTAGTATGCCGCTAGGAGATAATTTTTTTGTGCCAGAACGTCGTAAGTGCGAACATCACCAAAGCTTGGTGTCATTTTCTCTAGAATGAGCAGTGCTTTGAGTATCATTTTGACATCCAGAGATAGCCAGAAAACCAAGCTCAAATGTGATATGCATTGGGAGGTGTTTCCGCTATTGCCTGATCTTACAGAGTGCATCAAACTTTCATATGCGTTTTTCTCAAAAAGTGGTTGAGTGGAGTTACGACGTTATGGCATGGTGGCAACGATATGCAATAAGAGCCAGTGCTTGGTCGGGAGGCGACCCCTCTGAATTAACCTTGATTTTCAGTGCAATTTTTGATCGGTAGTCGACGCGAAGGTCGGCGCGGTCGTCTTTCTTGCTCGTTTGTTTCTTTCCGCGCCGACCTTCGCGTCGACTACCGATCAAAAGTTGCACTTAAAATTAACCAGCTCCGATATGCCCTGGCCCGCTCAGCCCGCGGGCCGCCTGAAACGTCAATCGAATGAATAATTTTTTTCCTGTTTCTGCCGGCGCTTCCTTTCAATTCCGGGCGGTCCGAGGGCGGCCCGCGGGCTGAGCGGGCCAGGGCATATCGGAGCTGGTTAAGGTTAATTCAGAGGGGTCGCCTCGCGACCAAGTACGGCTCTTATTGCATATGGTGAATAGCCGCATACGGATTCTGCCTGTTTCAGTCAGTCAGAGTTTGCTACGAGACTTTGCGAAACGACTATAATCTTTCTCCAGGCAGGCAGAGACTTACTGTTCTCTGTGCTGATGATGATGGTGATGCCTGTTCCTGTGCCTCGGCGCCGTATTGTGCTGTCTTCTGTTGCCCGCGACGCTCGTTTGCTGCGCAGTTTCCTGCCTCTGTCCAGGCGCACTGGCTGGTTCCTGATTCTCGTCTCCTCCTCCTCCTCCTCCTCCTCCTCCTCCTCCAGTCTCCACCTGTTGCTGCTGCTGTTGCATGTGCTGGTCCAAGAACCCGGTATCTTTTGGCGAGGAAGAGGAATCGGCTCGCCTGTACAGCAACGAATAACTTTGTAAAGGTATGGGTAAGCTTGAAAAGTTTAGGTTTCACCAAAAAAAACAGGTGTCACAAAGTTGTGTAATCTACGAATATCCGCGGATTCGCGCAAACTAATCAACGCAACGCGGCCACAATAATCACGCACTGTACCCCTGCACTACGCAAGGAAGGATGTGAAGTTCTGGGTTCGGGTAAACCTGTGAATTTGATGGTGCATCAGTTCCAGAAGTCGCTTCTCGTACTCCGTATGCCGACCGACGTGCATGTCGTCTTTGGTGAAGCTGGCGTCTTCCTCCGCTATGTCGTGCAGATACATACAATCCTGCAATCACACGTACGTACAGTACACACTCAACTTTTGAGAGATGGACGAGATAGACGACTGCGGTTTCGATACGAACACCGCGACCTAGCGTCATTGTTGGCAACAAATTGTTGTCCATTTATATATGGGTGTTCACCCATATGTAAACGGACAATAAACCGATAACAAACGAACAACACAAAACGACAACAATAGCTGAACGACTTGTTGCCAACAATGACGCCTTGGTGCGGTATGTGTTAAATGCGATTACTCCTCTGCCTTTAGGCAAACAAAACAAACATACCGGTTTGTGACAAGTCTGATTTCGCAGATAGCTGGAGCAGTATTTGGTGGTGCCAAGACTGGCCTTAACAGTGCGTCCGTCCACCGTCTGATTGTTCACGCTCTGTATAGCCCTTAAGGCGTCCTCCGCGCGCACGTAAGTCACGTAGGCTGTGCAGTTATTGGAGCTTTGGGGAAAGTTCGTCGCGGCACCCACCACCACCTTGTGAATGCGGCCGTATTTCCCGAAATACTCGGGTTTCTTCAACGTTTCAGCGTCCGCTATACGAGGAGACAACCCCACCACGTAGACCAGATTCTTCTGCAGAACTCTGCAAGGAAATAAAAGAAGGCAGAGCTTCTATATATGGTTAAAGACACAAGCATGTGAATGGTCAGCCAGTTTGCTTGAGACAAGGGCAGCTGCCCATTTTAACCCCCTCCATAATCTCAGATGGCCGCCTGGCCGCATACACCCCTTGCGGCCACTCCACGACTATGGGCGTCCAAGTCCACAACAGGGTGGCCGCAAGCGGATATAGCGGACAGGCGGTCATCTGAGACTATGGAGGGGGTTAAGCAGAATCCATGGCTCCACATTCAAGAGAGGATAAGGTGGAGCAAAACGAGCAGCACGTGTGGTCCCTTCTCTCCACCCGACGAACGTAGTAAGAATTCATTACCAAAGAGACTACGACACTTACCAGACGAATAATAAGGATAGTATGCGCTTATCCAATCAGTGACTAATGACTCGCGCGCTCTTGTGAATTTTTGGCAGGAAAGCTGAGACACACAAAGCGAGATAAATAATGAGCTGTACCTGAGATTTGCCAGGTGTTTTCTGCTCTCTGAAACTTTCTGCTTTTCCTTCTGCTGTTTCTGCTTCTTTTCACTTTTTATCCGTTGTAACCTACATCAAACATCACACACAGTTTCATAAACAACCCACATTCAAACAAGAATATTTGTTGACTCCAAAAGAATACTCAATGCAAATAGAAAAACGGAGCGTACTCTTCGGTTGAGAGTGGCTTGAAATTCACTGGGTCCTCTGGGTAAGCCTGTCTACACGCTGGACACAGTCCGTTCTCGTCTGTTCGTATGCGATGCCAACAAAATCGACATATCTGCACAAAACATGCACTCTTATTGGCCAGATAGTTACGGTATATGCATGGAAGCATAATAAACAACTGTGACAGAACTAGAAAGAACAAATTTTGGACAGATGATTATCGGTCGTCCACTAAACGGCGCGTTCACCAGACGTCCGTAAATCTGTACGTTCGTCAATCCGTAACGGACGTATCTAGGAGTACACGATTGTTTGCGGTGTGCCACGTACTCCAAGATACGCTTTACGGATTGACGGACGTACGGACGTCTGGTGAACGCGGCATAGACAATACAGAGAATTTCCTTGTTGTTGATGGCTTTAGTTTTTTGTACAAAACATCACACAGTTGTATGGAATCTGCGAAGTCTTTTTCGAATTCAATTTATCCGCATTCTCTCACTGGATAGACTACAGCGTTGCGATACACATTCTCACCTGGTATTCACATTTGCAGGGATAAAATGTCAGATCATCCAGTTCCAATGGCTCCATACATAGTGGACACTACAACAAAAAACAAGAGATAGGCTTCAAATGCGTGAAAACAGCAAGAATAAATAATTACGAAAGAACATGCAAAAACACACACCTCTTTATCGCTCTGATCATCTCCACTCGAAGCCATGTTGGCTATAACTCCTCCATATGTGCACCCAACAACCTCCCTTCTTCTTCTTTTCGCTCTGAAACAGGTGAAAAATTCTTGATAATTCTTGAACGACGACAAAATTCTCGAAATACTCTGCTAAAAATTTTAGGCCCTTCTTATTCCTCTCTTTCACTTCTCTTCAACGATTTCGCTTCTTTCTCCTCCAATTTTTTCTTTCGTCGCTTTTTCGTAAATTCTGGAATTCTACCGTAACCCGCTACCGTAGTTTATCCACTCTAAAAACGACTCAAGATATACTTTCAACACGAAAACACGAGTAAAAATTTAGGACACACTCGCGTCACGCGAGTACTGCAATAACTGCAGCGGTAAATGTGCACAAGAAATCAGACAAAGGGTGGTGGCAACAAAATAGAATATTCTTTATCTTCATAAAACGGCAACAATACAACTGCATAACAATATGTTGAAGAGCCCGTACAATTCTTCTCCTAGATGACAACACTCTCGAGCTAACTTTGCCGTGAGTCGATCACTGCTTTGAAAAATGTCTGAAATAGTATAACATCATACAAGCCGTGCCTGCGCCAAAGTTGCGCACGGTATAAAAACGTTTATGGTGGCACATAAGAGCGCTAGTACATAAGGTGCTCACTGGTGCGGAACTGTTCCGCACCCACCTTATGTACTGGAGCTCCGTTTTTCAGTGCTCACCTCACCAGTGCTCATAAAGTAGTTGCTGTGAGGGCCATATTCAGTATGATTAACCCGCGCTACCATACATACATTATGAACACACCTTTAGAAATCTCTGAAATCCTTTGGTATCCGCTGTTCTCAGCGCAAGGCAAAATTGCTCGATGGCAGACCGATCACTGAACCCCACCGATTCGAAACACCGGGCAATCTCTGGCAAAGCAGCTTCGCCCTAAAAAAATTCCATAAAAACCCATAGCTCAAAAAATTGCAAAAAACGGCTCCCAGCATACTCCAAACAAGAATTCATAAAACTGGACACGAGCATAGTGAGTCTGTTGACCGATGACCCGCCCAGAGTTGACATCGGCATCTTTATGAATTCTTGGTCCAATCAATGTACATACAAGTATGTGTATTATGCATTCCATTCGTACCGCAATTTGGAAGACTGTCTTCAGATAAGCTCCTATTTCTGATAGCACCAAGCTTGTTTGGCCGTCGTTGATGTCGAAGCCTGGAGTCAGAGGAGCTTGAAAGCACAATGGCAGACCTCTGGAAAGCGCGTAATCCCTAAACCACGCAGGAGTCTCGCCACCACCCGTCGTTGGATCCAATCCCCTATGCCACATGGAAAAGCACTGCTTTTGCACCTAGAAAATGCAGAGCGACTTTCACGAATTTTGTATCAGAACCCGTAGAAGAGACAGCGCAGGTGAAATATCCGTCAAATGGCACAACAGAAACGAAAAAAAGGATCTATCCTCTTTTCAAAAGTGACCACCAAATTTTGTGGGTACTATGGGGTGAAGCCGGCCATGGGTTAACCCGGCCAGCTCTTGTGAATTTGCTCTTTCAGCGAAAGATCTAACCAACAGCTCATTTGAAAGAGGAGAGTTCAAGGAATCGATTGATATACTCTTTGTCTAACTAGGTGACCGGATTTACCCCCTTGGTACCCTAATTCACATGCACACCCATTGAACAACATCTATTCCCACTTACAATTGGATCTTTCGAATCCAGGCATCCCCTGCTGACTGAATCGAGGAGTTTCTCCAGTCCTCCTTGTCCGCACTTGGGCCACAGCTGCAGACAGTGGTTGAGCAGGGTGTTGCTGAGCAGTTGGTAGTATCCGCGTCTCAGGTAGGCCAAATCTCGGCATACAGTCTCGTCCCTTAGGTCGTAGTCGCCCTCCAAAGACGCCCACACCACATCCATCAGCAGACTGAAGTGATTCTCCATGTGCGCAATGGCTTTCGCCTGTACAACATATGATCGAAAAATTGTATACATACAGTACATTTACAGTGTTAGGGTATTCAGAATTTTCCTCCGCCTCTCCCTGAAACTCCGCGAAAATAAAAGCGTTGAAAATAAGCCATGGACGCATGACAGCGTTGGTGCTAAAGTACGAGGAAATCAATAAATGCAATACTCATAGGGAAGGAAAAGGAGGAAGAACGGCACAGGTGCTGCGAATAAACTTTGGAGTTTGGATAAACTTTAGAATGAAAAGCATCGGATGATTCTTTGCATGGCCTACGTGTTTGTTGGATGATTCCTTGCATGGCCTACGTACGTTTTTGTAGATTTTTTCTCGACATGATGTTGGGATATTGTCTCCTTTTTCTTTTTTTTCCATCTTTTTCTTCATCTCTGAAGTTGCTAGCACCTACGTTGCTCTCCCGCCTTTTTTCTTCCCTGAAGTACTGCAGTGATTGTTTTCCACGTACTTTAACAACAACGCTGTTTGTTATGGCTTCTTTTCAAGGTTTCTTCATCCTGATCAGTCCAACAAATAGTAAGCATCATGCAACACTTTATCAATCCAATGAAACATTAGCACATTTGCCTATTCCTACAATACTACTTGTCTAGCCACTAAGAGTTCGCTATGGCACTCAAGTCGTGTTGCGTAAAATAGATTCACAAAACGCGAGTTTCTGTCCGTGCTTTGTGTACTCCTATTTTGAAGAAGTACATGCAAACCACGCAGGACGACATGAGTCCCATATAGCGAACTCTCTTTGTTTAGCTTGTATGTACAGGGCACACCACTCAAGCCAAATCTTTTTCTTTGTTTTTCTGAACAGATTTCGGGCCATACAACAGAATACCGGGTAAACCAACCATGCAACACTTTATCAATCCTTTGAAACATTAGCCCATTTGCCTATTTCTAAAAGACTTATTCCTATTGCAATCACTCGCACAAATAACTTTGCCTTATCCACTTTTCGTACAGATATACCAGACAAACCCCATGACAGACTCCAGCAGCTCACCTTGTGTTTAGAGAGTATTTGCTGAATGAGCACCAGGAAATCCAGGAGCGATTTCATATCTTGCAGAATGCTGAGAAATTTCTCTATGATCACCGGTAGATGAGGCAGTAATTCCGCCTCCAAGCATATCACCATGCGGTGCAGATATTGACGTAGACCGGAGAGCAGCTGTGCGTTCTCTGCGCTCATCACAGCGTTGAGAAAGGTCTGAATAATACAATACATGCCCTCGCACATTGGACATACAGCGATTTGGACACTGCTCAAAATGCCAATTTGCTAGTCGTGTGTGCCACTGGAGTGAATACTGGCCCAATGGTAGGGTACATCAAATCTATGTACACTATGCACACACTGCCCCCTGGCATCGTCACCTCTGGCGCGGGGGGGGGGGGGGGTGACGGGGTGGCAGCCTCTCTACGTGGGCCAGAGGGAGGCAACGGGCGCTTGCCCTCTTGCCTACTGGCTATCTGCGTCCATTCATGCAATTGCTGGGTGGGCGCAGATCCTGGTGCAGGGGTTCAGGCGCCCGACGGGGACTGCCATCCTACGCGCTATGTACATGGGTTTCGCAACCCATAAGGCCGCTAGTTCCGGGCGTGGCGGTAATAAAATACCCGGAAGGCGGGGAAGGCTGGGGAGAAGGGGCATATGGGAGGCGGGCAGACCTAAGTCTGGTCCTCTCATGCTGCCTCTTCAAACCAGAGTGGGTGAGTCTACGGGAGGGGAAAGGAGGCGGGCAGGCTACTGCGCCTGGACCCTCCGATAACCCCGACGGGTGTCAAACTAAGGGTCTGATGATGGATGGTATGCAACGGGTGTACATACGCCACGCCGGGAAACTGCGGGTGTACAAATTCCAAGGGTGCAACGGGTGTACATACATATGTTGGGAAACTGCGGGTGTCAGATTCCAAGGGAATTCGGCAATGATTCTGACAGAAGAATCTGGTGCTGAGTCGCTGCTACGGGAGCGACGTCCCACAAACTGGATGCACATACTGTCTACACTTATGCACCTCGTACTACGGTACGTGTACGTACTACATACATACCGCCATTAGTTGAAGAAAGAGATTAGAGCAGAGACACGACTGCATGGATTGCTGATTGGAAAATGCCTTGGTAGTTCGACTGAAAAAACATCAAGAATTCGATAGATAAAATCCAATCACCAAGAAAGAAGAAGAATATGTTACATACATAATCTCCCGCAGCCAAAAATTTCCCTTTACCTAGCATATGCCATGATGTGGTTCAAAAATGCGGTGAGCAGCTGCTTCTCTTCAGGTTCTTCCGCCGCTGCCAACGCCTTTAACCCTTCCGAAAATTTGGTCACCAAACTGCCCAACAACTGTTCCATGTAGTCACGTTTTTGCTGGAAAAAATCCTCAGTTCACACGGTGTTGCTCACTTCTCAATATACGCAATTTTGTTTGTTACGGTATCAAGCAATTATGGATAATCGCTAGCTAATTTTTCAGTGCGGCTTTTGATCGGTAACCCCGTCAGCACCTGCCGACACCACACCGTTCAAAAAAACGCACTGACAAAAACAAAGGGGTAGTTCACTACTACTTAGTCTAGTAGGGTACTATGGGGTAAACCCAGCCACCTACGCTCCTTTGAACTTGCTGTTTCAGCAAATGACGAACCAAATAACTCATTTGAAAGAGGAAAGTTCAAGGAATTGATCGATATAATATGTCTCAATCGGTCCATTGGTTGCTGAGATACTATGCAGCCCTGAAACTAGGTGGCCAGATTTTCCCATGGCCGGGTTTACCCCACAGTACCCTAATCTAGATATACGCAGACTGAGGCTACCTCTGCAGTGAAGTTTCCAACAACGATGAGCGTGCCAGTAGCTTCGAAGAGAAACATTTGATCTTCAGCCGACAGCAAACGAGGTGACTGAGCAGGGCTGACAGCCAGCAAATCACCGATCAGAGATAGAATTCTGGGCACGTACGCGTGCAAAGTTCCCCTATAATACAACATACAACGTAACGTCGCCACACGATGAAGAGTTGGCCATACGTCCAACAGGCAATCTCAGAGTTGCGGCTCAAGGCTCAGTAGTGGGCTACACACGTGGTGAGTAAACTCACGGGGAATTCCCCATAAATACGTGATGAAGCATAGGGAGGCCGGTGAACTCACCGTGAGTTTCAAACTCACCACGTGTGAACACGTGAGTAAAATTTTACGCGTGGGAGCAAGTGAGGATGCTCTACTCGAAAAATAAAACTCGAAGTTCGAATTCACCGTGAGTTTACTCACCACGTGTGTAGCCCACTAGTGACATTGGAGAAAAATGCGGCGAGCGTACGCCCAGCGTGACGATGGCTGTCCTTGACTTTGTGTATGTCAAGCCACGGACACGCCGAGCGTACGCTCAGTAGCAGGTCACCTATGTGAATGAGCCTTTACTTGTGCGTTTTCACAAATCTCGAGAACAGGAAGGCCACTCGACTGCGCACTTTTGCCGACGGATGATGCAAGCCTCGCTTGTCCAAATAAGACTCCTATGTATACAAACGAAACAATATGGTACACGCAAGTAAAAGGGTGACAATGGGGTTAAACAGGCATGGATAAACCCGGCCATCTGAGAGTCTTTGAAATTGCTGTTGCAGCCAATGATGAGCGAAATAGCTCATTTGAAAGAGGGGAGTTCAAGAAATTGATTGAGATAATATTTGCCTCAATCGGTCCATTGGTTGCTGAGATAGACACCCCTGAAACGAAGGTGACCGGATTTACCCCACAGTACCCTACACAGCAGTATTTCAACGCATGATTGATGATAGTCCAGTAGCCTGCTGGTAGGCCATTGTCTGTCTACGTATGTACAGTAGTATCCACCATATGCAGTAAGGCGATTGGGTTGGTCGATGGCGACCCCGCGGCATTTAGTGAAACTTTGGATCGGTGTCTGCGGGGTCGTCGATCTTGTTCAATCATCTGGAAGCGTCCAAGGAGCGAGTGAAAAGAAGAATTGACAACATATGACGTCGACGACCCGGCAGACACCGATCCAAACTTTCACTAAATGCCGCGGGGTCGCCATCGACCAACCCAATCGCCTTACTGCATATGGTGGATAAGCCCATAGGCTACCATACCACAACATCCACCATCAGGCTCGGCTCCAGTGCGAAGAGTTTGTCGTAACGGCAGACTGTCTCGAAGTACTGCAAGGACACAGCCGGATGCATCTGTGCACTCACACCACTGGACACCAGCTGGAAACGCAAATCAAAAGACGTAGCCAACCCACAGATATTTACGAATTGCGGTAACACGATTGGGCTGGTCGATAGCAACCCCCGCGGTATTCAGTGAAAGTTTGGATCGGTGTCCGCGGGGTCGTCGACGTCATTTGTTGTCAATTCTTCTTGTCACTCCCTCCTTTTTCGCTCTCAGATGACTGAACAAGGTCGCCGACGCCGCAGGCACCGATGCAAACTTTCACCATGTAAATACGGCGGCCGTCGCTATCGAGTATCGACCAACCCAATCGCGTTACCGCAACTCGTCCATAGTTGCTCGGTTTGTGAAAATGACAATGATATTCTCACCAATCTTAGCATGTTCTTCAGCTTTTGAGATTTCAACGAACCCTAAAAAAACATTTGTAGAACTCGTACAAAAATATTTGTCATGTTCTGCAATCTAATGCCCATGGCAACCAATAAGTACGTACGTACGAGCTATGTATGAACGGGCACATGCCTAGCAATAAGTGTAATACACGTACTGTACGTACATACCGGCAACGCTTCTCCAAGCACGTAAACCAATGTGATAGCCAACTCCACATCTGCGTACTGGGCCTGTTGCCAATTATTCAGAACATTGGACACCAACTGTTCAACTGTTGTGAGCACCAGATCGCTATCCTGCAGTGCAAATCAATAATCATGATGTCACCGCACGCACGCACGCACATACTACAGGGTACCGTGGGGTAAAGCCGGCAGTTTCCTTGGCGCGGTAAACCTGGCCACCCAGGTGGAAAGAGTGGATTTCAGAAGTATTTAATTTAGGTAGACGGCTTTTTCCCACACCACAGTAATGTATGTATGTAGAATCTGTCAAACTTTTTACCAGCATTGCCAAGTTCACAAAGATCACTTTGATATCCTTTCGGTTCTCTTGAAATTCAGCTTCCAACTCATCCTGCATAAATCCCACTTCATATACGCAGCTAATCAAAGCATAACTTCACGCAGCTACAGTACGCAGCTGTTGTGGTATCAGGTATAGGTACCTCCTTGTCATGGTTATAGTCCTCAGGATACCGGTACTTGTGCAAAACTGCCATGAGAAACTCCTAAAATACAGGTCCCAATATCAGCATAATAATATTCTCATATCACAGCAAATACTGTACTACACTACTACGTTTTACCATTTTAGGCATAGTCCATCAAGAATTATGCATTCTTACTGCGACCTTACCCGGAAAAACTCTCGCTGCTCCGCTTCCTGCAGGCCCACCTGCTTCATCAAGAGTACATATTCGTGAGCAAATTCTACCACAGCGCCAGACACTTCAGGTTCGGAATGCGACAAACAGGCGAGCAGCAAACGCGATTTCCCTTGAATAAAGGGCAGGGCAGTCGTATTCGCTGCTTGCTGGCCGTTCTTTGCCAACCTAAACGGGAACAGCAAAAGTATTCTGAGTAATAGTACTCCTATGTCCTATTTGAATGACAGACAACTGTTCCTATGGACCACTTACTTGCTCCAGCAATCGATCGCTACTGTTCCCATGCAATTGACAATTTCTGCAACTTTCGCAAGGATTTCTGCATTCGCCTCCTGCAATAGGAAAAGCAGCAATAATCAAAACTAGAGAATATTGGCACACTTATTCCCATTTTCATGGAGAAAAAGAGATCTGGTACGGGCGGACCCATCTACTTTTTAGTGTTTCAGCTTGTTTTTTGATAGGTGCAGGTGGTTGCAAGTAACGTTGCCGATCAAAAAACGCACTTGTAAATCAGCTAGGGGTCGTTAGTTAGCGACCACCTATATTTATGAGCGCAAGTAGCAAATAACATACACCAGGAGCATATTCATACCCACCTCTGTCACGTGATAGAAGCCGGATTGCGCCAGCACTGCGTCCATGGCGGAGAGGAGTTGCAGCTTGGGCGCCGGCTCCATTCCTTTGCTCAGGACGCTGCAGATGCAGTCGGCTGCAGCTTCTGTCGTTTCCGTCCGACCCAGACAGCCGACCAGCAGCGGAACGAAGCGCTCATTGGCCACCAGCTGAATGTCGATCCAACTGATGTAGCAGCCGATCACGTTCAGACAGAGATTCGCCAGCTTCGTCGACCAATCAGCTTCCGCGCTGCTATCGTCAGTCGTCGACGAAGATGACGACGAAGCGCGACGAAGGATGGCCAGCCAACTGTCCACCAGTAGCGGAACGGCGCAGGCGCGCATCTCGTCTTTGATGCGCGTGTTTCGATCGCATTCCTGGAAATACATGGATAATGAGGAGGCCGCGTGAAACATTATGTTCACGAGTTTACCCATAGTCATTGCAGCTGGCACTGTAAGTGCGCCGAAGTGGGGCAATGACGACCACCTATAGATGACAAGCTTTGTTCCTACTTTTCCAGCTGGGTTCTTATGTATCATAAACAAAAGCCTCGTCGTGGTACCACAACGCGTGAAAGAAACGAAATACTGAACTACACGACCAACTGTATTGTTGTAGGGTACTACGGGGTAAACCCGGACACCTAAGCTTCGCTGAACTTGCACGCCGAGCTGAGTAGGGTGGGCTGGCGGCAGTTAAATGTACAGGGTGTTCACTTTAGGTAGACCATGTCGTTTGGGGTTATAACTTGGGAACCACTAGAGTTAAGACGCTGAAATTTTTTTCGCAGATACTCAAGAATATGCCTAACCGTGTGTAAAAATTTCGTCCCAAAACTCCAATCTGAACATAAGATATCGGTACCTCAAGTTTCGACCACGAAAATCCAAAGTTTTTGAATCAGAAGTCTGGTGCTCAGACGAATTTTGTGACATTCTCATCATAGTGCTAGTCAATACGTGGGATCTGTTTGATAGGGCAACAGGAAATTTCAGAGGAGACATTTTTCTTTCCTGACTTGCTGCATGCACATATCGGTTCACTTCAAAACTTAACTCAGACAAACCAGATCAACAGTAGGCAGTAGCCAGTACTGCTCGCCCTATCTGACTCCCCAACTTCCTGGTGGATTTTCTCCCGAACAAGCTACCATGTTCTAGTCAGCTGAAGAGTTTCCAAGAACCGTAAAATAATATTCGTAGTTTATTCCCACATATTGAATGACATTATGTTGAAGATGTCACAAAAATTCGTCTGAGAACCAGACTTCTGATTCAAAAACTTTTGATTTTCGTGGTCGAAACTTGAGGTACCGATATCTTCTGTTCAGATTGGACTTTTGGGACGAAATTTTTACACAAGATTAGGCATATTCTTGGGTGTCTGCGAAAAAAATTTCAGCATCTTAACTCTAGTGGTTCCCAAGTTATAACCCCAAACGACATGGTCTACCCAAAGTGAACACCCTGTATATTCAAAATGGTCGACGTCAGGTCGGAGCAGAATAGAATTTCAGTGCAAAAATTATGTCATCAGTTGTTTATACTATTGCGAGGTTTTGTTTTTTTCCAAGCAGATAAACAGTAAAAACAATTCTTGTTCACAATTACAAAGATTCGCAACAAATATGGCACTAGGTAATATGTCAAAAATGCCCGACACTTTTTGAAACGACGCTGGTACACCGGGCTTGACAATACCCTACGGCTTGCCAAAAAGGTACGAACGAACTGCCGCCTACACATAGCTCTCAGCTCGGCGTGTGCCGCTTCAGCAAATGATGAACTGGTAGCTCATTTGAAAGAGGAGAGTTCAAGGAATCGATTGGTAGAATACTTGTCTCAATCGGTCGTATGTTGAGACGTACTAGGTGTCCGGGCTTACCCCACAGTACCCTATATTGGCAGGAGCTTTGCCCTCAGTTACACATGGCATGTTTATAAGTGGGGTCGAACTTGCCCCAGCTCACCCCTACCTCCTTCGTTCGCTGAATTTCCCTATCCGCCACCTCTGTATCAATGGCCAATAGCGTGCGCAGATAGAATTCTACGCTATCCATCCTGTAGGGCGCCGCGTCCCCGCTGGCCGCTGTACTATCCAGTGTGCTCAATTGAGCGCCGAATAAATCCGGAAACCAGCCGGGCCACTTGCTCGGAAATTCCGTGACGAACACCAGGGCGAACACTTGAGCAACTTTGTTCTTGATGTAGCTGGGTATGGCTGGCGAAGGAGAGGCGTGCAGTTGGTTCAGCCAACTGGCCATAAAGCTTCGAATCAGTTCTTGGTCCGCATGCTGACTGCTGGAGGTCGGATATTTATCCTTCAGGTAGAACGTAACCACTTGTAGCGAAAGGAACTGCCGCTGCGGATCGCTAAAAACAGACAGCATTTCACTTTCATTTGATAACAATACGAAGCAAGTGCGGTTGATCCGCCTGTTAGATCGTCCGTGTTGCATTCTTCAGCACCATGCACGGGGACAAACTCATAAACTTGCAATGTTTCATTCGGATGGACACAAAACGAAGGTTTACGATCATCTTACGTGTCGCTATTGTTAATCAGCGATTCTATACAGGTTTTCCAGCCGTTCTCGTCGTTTCGAAGCGAGTCGAAGTACTGTAGCACCTACACACAAGAGTTGGTATCAAAAAGGTACAAAGCAACCTTGTTCATGGTGCCACCACGGAACCCATAGAATCAGACGAAGACAACGACACAACATAAGATGGAAAAGGTTTTGCACCTTACTTTTGACTGTTCGAAGCCGTTCTCTGACAAAATCCTGGGCTGGAAGCTTTCAGTTCCCATCACGCTAGTTCTACTCTACTTTATTCGTCAAGAAATCTTGCTCATTTCTTCCACCATTCTCTATTGCTGCAGAAAACATCAGAAAAAAGAACTCGCAGTTTCACAGAATCAGAAACCTATAAAATTTCAGTGGTCCACAGATTCAAATCATTTCATCAGAACGTCATATGATGTGACAGCGGCTCCCTTATCTCCGCTTTGAAACATTAGGCAATCCGACCGCAATACCCAAACAGTTTATTTGCTACCAACAAGAACAATGTGTAACAGAACGCAGAACATGAAACCGATTTCTAGCAGCCGACAGGGCAAAATGAAGCAAATTTTAGTAGTATGTTTCGCTTCAGCCAGCATCAGCTTGCTGTTGTAGCCCTCATAGGCGGAGCTACAAGATCACGCCATCTCCCCTTATGAACATCATAGGAATATGACGCTTGGTCTGCTTGTAGATTTCTTCGTAGGTCTCTTCGTCGATTTCTACGGTAGTAACGGTTTCCTCGATTTCGCTCAAGATCATATTGAGATGTTGATCGTACGCCTACATCAAACAACACACATTTACAGTAGGGGATGATTCACAAATGACGTCAGGTGGTTTTCAGCCGAAATGGATGGGTACCCCCCCGCGCCCCCCCCCCCGACCGTCAGAATAGCGTCAGAATTGGCCCGTACCCCCCCCCCCCCCCCCACCGTCAGCGTCAGAATATTGATCTGGCGCCGATCCCCCCCCCCCGTCAGACTGACGTCAGAGGCTAGGCCATGGCGAAGGAGGGTCCCCCCCTCCCCCTACCACCTGACGTAATTTGTGAATCATCCCTAGGGTGTGGGTAAAACCGGCCATGTGGCAAACCCGGGCCACCAAAACTTTCTGAACTTGCCGCTTCAGCGAATGATGAACATGGTAGCTCATCTGAAAGAGGACTGCTCAAGGAATCATTCTGGTCGAATACCTGTCTCAACAATCGGTCGTATGGTTGCTGAGATATACTAGGTGTCCGGGCTTAACCCCGTGTCCGGGTTTATAGTCGGAGATAGGATCAAGAGTTGGCTTGACAATTTTGCCGCTCCAGCATGGCATTCTCGAAATTAAACAAGAATAGCAACCGGCTTTTCGACCCTTTTTCAAACACTATTGCTATTCTTGTTTAGAATGTCTAGAATGTCAAATTGCCACGGGAGCGGCAAAATTGTCAAGCGAATCTCTTGATCGTTTCTCCCGACTATACCTCACAGTACCCCGCAGCTTTCATCCCTTAACCAGCTCCGATATGCCCTGGCCCGCTGAGCCCGCGGGCCGCCCTCGGGCCACCCGGAATTGAAAGGAAACGCCGCAGAAACAGGAAAAAATTATTCATTCGATTGACGTTTCAGGCAGCCTGCGGGCGGCCCGCGGCCGGCCCGGGGCGGCCCGCGGGTGAGCGGGGCCAGGGCATATCGGAGCTGGTTAATCCAGCAATCTCCTCTCTCGTGTCACAATAAACGACAACAGACAGGCCAATTTACTCTTTGTGTTGAAACAAGGGAGCCGACGAGTGCGGTTGGGCTTTACTCGCGTCTGCCAACCAGTAAAACCGTGTGAGTACTTACTCATTTCCGTACATCTTTTCATCAGAACGGTACACAGTAGCAGTGACCAACTCGCTCCTTTTTCGCACCTTGCTCGGTAACGAGAAAGTAGCAGCTTGTGTGAACGCGTGTGTGCAAGTGACGAAAAGATGCTCGGTACGAGTAAGTTGTCCTGTCTGATGTTGTAAAAGTACTGTTACGTACTGCGTACGTATGGCAATAGCGTTCGAGGCCAGTAGTGTACGTACGTAAACTAGTTCAAAGTATGTAAAGTAAGGCGAGTTTAGAGAAAAGTCCCCGGACAGGCACGTGGTCGTGTGCCTAAACGTCCACAGCGCTGTGTCCGAGGGTAGCGGGTTCGATTCCCGTTCGGTCCTATTACTCTCCCCCTTTTCGGCGTCAGGCTATTGCCATACGAACCGCGGCGCGTCACAGTACATACATAGGACTGTACGTACATACGAAGAAGACAGTAGGACTGTACATACACACAGCATATGTACGTACATGCAGCCGTCCCCTGAGTTCGCGATCATTTCGCATCTTCACGTAGATTCTTTCGTCCAAACTCAAGCGAATCAGATCCAAAGGCTCCTCGACCCCAGTAGTAATATTCTACACACATACACACAACATAATTGTTCACGACACAAATTGAAGTTCCGAACTCCAAGTTTCAAACTCCAAAAATTCTCCAGTCAAAAGGCGAATGAATCTTACTTGATCTTCTGGTACATGATCTCCCGATGCTGTTGCCATAATCTTCAACAACAGGAATTTTCTTGCGTAATGGTGCAGAAATTCATCAGCAGATCCGTGATCCGATCCGCAGGGTTGCCAGGTCTTGAGGAGCCAATAGTACTAGACCGATGTAAATTGGTACTAAAATCAATTTTGGGGAGGTAAAATTTGGCGATGCAGGCAATCGGGGTGGCTCTAGTAATGTAATTCTGTAAGGAAAATCATCGTTTTTGAGCGTTTTTCACCATTTTTTGTGCTTTTCGCTACTTTTTGAGGTTATTGTAAACAAAAGAATATTCGTTCAATACCTTCGCCGAAGGCGAGAAAATTTTTGAAAATATGCCCAAACATGCGTCAAAATTGGCCATTTTCCCATACTGAGCTGAAAATGTTCCCTTCCCCCAGCCTCCACCCCGATTAGTACTAGCAGTCATCTAAAAGTACTTGGCCAATTTTTGAGTACTTTACAAAGTCAAAATAGATTTGTGCCCACTAGCGCGAAAATGCGATGCGCGCCTGTCAGTTGCGCGATTCCACATGAGCGACGAAAGAGATGCGCACCGTCCAACTTGCGCGATTCAATTTGACCGCGATACTTTTTTTGACTTATCCATTTGCGCGACACCCCAAGCGCAAACGCGACGTTCGTGACGCCCCAAAAGCGCGATTTTGATTCCGCGCATTGCCCATTTGCGCGAAATGTGCTTTATTCTTGTCATTCTGATTAAACGGAGACGCACGGCGGGGGGGCGCTTCGGGGGGTCCTTGACAATTCTGACGCTCCCGTAGTCGGTTTAGTAATCTCCCATCAAAATAATAAGAATAGCAACCAGTGCTTTGTAAATTCGGTGGCTTTTTCGACCCTTTTTTCAAACACTAATTGCTATTCTTGTTCAGAAATGTCAGATTACTACGGGAGCGCCAAAATTGTCAAGGACCCTCTTTTTGATCGCCCCACCCGAGCTATACCCAGCTGTTTAGAATGTTTAATAAATGTTACATTACCACGGAGCGGCAAAATTGTCAAAGCGAACTCTTGATCGTTTCTCCGACTATACTGTGTGTGAGGGGCTGCATTGTATATTTTAATTTGAATAATATACTTGCTTCCATCCCGAGACTACCACGGAAAACTCCTCTCCCAACGGAGACGTAACATTACTAAATACAGCACCAAATACAGCACCATTTTTATTGGACGCCGCCAATTGTGAGAATTGCGCAAATTCAGTGTCGGCGCAAAGGAGCATTGTCGCGTGAAATTTTTTCGCGCAAACGTACGTTCGGCGCAAACGTAGTGCGCGAGTTTGGGGCAACGCGGACTTTCCACGTCGCGCAAAACTCACACGTCGCCCTTTTATTTCGCGCACCTCGGAGTTGCGCAAGTGAATTTCGCTCTTCTGGGCACACCCCTCAAAATAGTACCAAATCTAGTACTATAGTACTGAATATTGGGCAACTCGGCCATCCGTTGCCATCTCTTTCTCATCGATTCGATTTTTTGATTGATTTCCGGCACAAAAAAATGCAAATGTTGTTTCAAATATGCCAAAGTTTGCAAACAGGGCAGAAACAAATTTCACAGTAAACAGTTGACTAAAATAAGAACAGAAAAAACAGATAAGTCAGTGCAAGCAAGGAGCTATTGTGGTAAGTTTATGAAAATAGACCGTGGGCTTACCTGAAAATTGTGCAGTTTTAGCGGCGAACGCCGAAAATTGCATTGAAATGGCGTTCAAAAAGTCTGTTATAGAACCAAACGTATTGCATTTTTGGGTTTGAAATAGCAATAAAGAAATTGTTCTTTTATAAAAATAAATACTGCTATTAGCTTTGTCCAGCATTAGCTTTTAGGAAGGTAATTTGTAAAAGACAACCAAACAACCAACATACATACAACAACCAAACAACCAAATGTGTGGACCTCTTGAAACTAGCTCCGCCAAAATGAAGCACATGGTTTCTTTGTTTGAATTGTACGCTGTGCTCATTGTTAGTGAGATCCTCCACCCTCTCTATCCTCCACCTTCCATCTTCTCTTTCTCCTCCAGATTGCGAGAAGCAGATTGGTTAGACTGTCTGGAAGTTACGGTGTCCCTGTGTCCCTACTGTGTTTCTGCCCCTATATGGTACAAACCCAGCATTACACACTGAAATAATTGAAACAGTGGCTATGGGGAAGTTTGTTTTACAAAATGTATCAAAGAAAGGAAGTTGTGCTTTCAAATAGACAGGATGGGACTGAGGCTTTAGGCTTAGGCATAGGCTGAGGCTTAGGCTGGGGCATACTTCTCTACATCCAGTACCTAAGCCTCAACCTAAGCCTAATGCCAAGTCCTGTTCATTTTGAAAAAGCCCAACTTGCCAAAAGCTCAAAATGCCCCATAGTGACTGTTCAAGTATTCCACCAGGTAATGCTGGGTGTGTACCATATGGGGGCAGGGGGACACAGGACACAGTAAATTCCAGACTGTCAGGGTTAGGTGTTGAAGGAGGATGATGAATTAGGATGGAGGGGGAAGGTACATAAAAGAATGAGGGATAGAGGATGAAGGATGGAGAATGGAGGGTAGATGGATGGAAGGTGGAGTGGAATATAATGGATGGATGGATGGAGGAGAAAGAGGATGGTAGGGAAGATGGAAGGTGGAGGATAGAGAAGGTGGAGGAGCGCACTAACAATGAGCACAGGGTACAATTCAAAGAAACGATGTGCGTCTTTTTAGCAGAGCTAGTTTCAAGAGGTCTACACTTTTGGTTGTTTGGTTGTTGGTTGTTTGGTTGTCTTTTACAAATGACCTTTAGGAATAACATGATGATCGGATAGAAATCGGAGCGATCGGATAGAAATAGAAATCGGAAATAGAAATCGGAGCGAAATAGAAATCGGAGCGATCGGATAGAAACGCAGTGAACAATCAGGTGCTCAAAGGTAAGACCAAATCAGTGCTTATTTTATGCCGCGTTCAAATTAGATAGGCGTACGTTCTTCCGAAAAAGCAGGGTTTTCTTCGGGCTTACGTCCAACGTGCACGTATGGACGTACAGTACGTCTGTGGTCTGTAATCTGAACGCGGCATTATTCTTTTTCACTAATACTCCATCCAACGGTGAAAGTTGTTTTTGGGCCTTTGACCATATGTTACGTAAACTAGAAAATTCAGTTTTACATTCTCCACGCTTCATTTATTCCTATTCTGCGGTAGTACACATGAATAAATTGCACAGCACGTGGCAAAGGCCCAGGAAGTATTTGTAGTATTCTACAAATGTGCACGTCTCTCGTATTTTGCAATTGCAGGCTTGTTCACAATGGATCTCACATCCATTTGCTTGCCATTTCTTCTCTTCTCTCTTTCCTGTCTTGTCACATCAGCGGGCGCCCAAGCTTCTCCCAGTAATTCAGCGGAAACCAGCACACTATCCACTTCCGTAGATCCCACCACTGCTGCCGCTGAGTTGCTATCAACCGTGCTCAACCATATCACAGATCTCATCAGACGCAATCTCGGTCCGAACGGGGAAGAAAATTTAATTCAAGAGCTCAATCTCACGGAAGAGTTCAGCAGCGCCGTTTTCAGCGCAGAGAATGGGACGTTGTTCATGGAAATTGGGATGGAAAATGGTACAAGTTCTGATCAAAAGGTGCAAGGAGAAGCAGCGACTAGTACAAAGCGCAATGAGGTTACCCCTGCTATTACTGATTCTGTTACTGCTTCGAGTGAAACTGGACTGAATGAAGGGGAAGATTCTGACACGACTTTGGAGGTGTCACGCTCTTCCCCGTTATCCGTTCTTGATACTAACAGTACGCTGAGCCCACCGTCGACAATTGCAACGAACGCTCCAAGCACGATAGTGGCTCGTGGTTCGCCTCCATCTGCAGTGCCGCCGTTAGCGAGAGAAACCCCGTCAACAACCCGTAAAGACGATGTTTCAACCACGACAAATACGGTGGAAAATACGACAACCCGCAAAGTTGATGTTTCAACGGTGACCTCAACGGAGGAAGATACGGCGACAACGACGCAGAAACTTGAGGTTTCAACGGCGAAGGACACGCAGAGTTCAAGGGTGACCACGACTACCCAAGTGGAAACAGAAGGGTCGAAAACAACGCCAACTCTTTCTTCAACAGCTACAGGCACAAGCACAACCACTACTCCTACCACAGTGACAACGAGTGGCACTGAACCCTCTGAGTACATCACTGCCACTGTTGCCTTTGGTCCGCCGGAAGTTTTGGAATCACCCCCAGCGTCATCTTTACAGGTACCTACACAGTAGTTTGCAGTTGCACTGCATGCTTTTTTGTTTGAAAATGCTTTTTATGTACACGATAACTGCTACTGGTCACTTGAAGAAGAAAGACATTGGCTTGTGGTGGCCGCGCTGTGTGAAATAGTTGCAGAACAAGGGCAACGCTTTATTGATTTTATGCCTTTTATGACAAAGTGCTCTATGATACTTTTTTGCGCATAACAGGCCGAACTACTACTGTAAAGTTTGGTGTATTACCCGATCGGGTTATACAAACAAAGTCGACCAATTATTTGCTCGGGGTATACATACTCGATATCGGGTAAAGCAAAATATCGGGGTATATATCAAACTTGCTCATTTCAGCGTAAAATAACCTTTTTAAAGCATTTGGCGCTAGGTGAATAATCGGGTTATACAAAATACAAAAATTCAAAGTCGACCAATTTGCTTGGGTTATATTCGATATCGGGTTATATTCGATATCGGGTTATACACCAAACTTTACAGTACAAGTCAGCAAGTGTTATGGTTGCGGTACCGTATTTTTGGGTGTATAGCCCCATACAAAAATCGAGAGGTCTGATGGGGGTTATGCACTGGGGGGGGGGGGGGGGGGGGATACACTGGGGAGGGGGGGGGGGATATACATGGGACAAAATTTATGTTTTTGAGAGGTGTGTAGAGGCATGTTTTCGAGGTCAAAAGTACGTGTTTTAGGGCATAATTGCGATCAAAACACGGCTATTCTAGTATAAGACATGCTCAGCTAAGCTGATAGGCATGGTAGCATGTTGTAGGAGTAGCTATAGCTAGCTTATGACCAGCTTACATAGGTAGGTTAGGTACCTTCCAGTACATGGGGGGTTATACACCAGGGGGGGGGGGATATACATAGGACAAAATTTATGTTTTGCCAATGGGGGGTTATACACTGGGGGGGGGGGGATATACTCAGGGGGGATATACACCCAAAAATACGGTATATTGTGCCTGTTTCAGTGCTACAAACAACCCTCACCTGCTCTGAGTGCAACGGAAAGAGAAAACACGGTTGGCCTGCTACTGAATGACACGAATTCATGGGCAATGGTACGAGGTGCAATATAATCAATTGACCGAAAGAATAAGGGCAGATTTTTATGGCCGCGCACAGATGGTGAATAATGAAAGGATGTTTTGTTTTGTTTTCTTTTTTGTGCAGAACTTGTCTGCCGTGGCTGAGGCCAGACTCTGTGAGGAGCTGATGAAAATACTTTCGCATATGGGAACAGGGGAAATGTCGACAGGGTCAAAAGGGTAAAACTACGCATGAGAATAGCATATAGGGTACTGTGGGGTAAAACCCAGCCATGGGGTAAACCCGGCCACCTAAGCTCATTTGAACTTGCTGGTTCAGCAAATGATGAACCAAATAGCTCATTTGAAAGAGGAGAGTTCAAGGAAGAGATTGATGTAATATTGTGTCTCATTCGGTTCATTGGTTGCTGAGATATGCAGCCCTGAAACTTAGGTGGCTGGAGTTTCCATGGCCGGGTTTACTCCACACGCTCACAGTACCCTATATCATAAAATGCATGCGTGGCTTATGGTTTATTACTGTTTAAATTACAGGGCTACATCCGAGCAGAATGTGACAGTGGTTTTTGTCGAAGGGAATGCGATGTTTTTTGCGCTCAATAATACAGCAGGTACGTAGGTTCAGGCAACAAAATGTCAGTATCTGCTGTTTTACGCAGCCAGTACTGTCTACAGTTTGGGCCTCACCCTGCTCTAACCTTTTATTTTAGGGGAAATTATGCCTGGTTCTGCTGTCAAGAGTCTTCTGGAAAAGAACCTAGATTATCTTCGCAAAGCCGTGAGTCTTTTTATTTATTTCTTACATTTGGGCGGTAAAACCTTCACCTCGGCTCAACCCTTTTTCTTTTTCATTCGTAGTTTATGAACCAGTCCCCACTGACCCTTTCTATCCCTTTTCGCATATGGGTAATATAAGTATAGGCCTGGCAAATGTCGCTCGTAGTTTATGAAGGGGTGCCCATATGACTCTTTCTGCCCCTTTTCTCTTATGTCATTCGTAGTGTATGAACAGGTCCCCACTAACTGACCCCTTTTCTCATGTTGTTCGTAATTTATGAACAGGTCCCAGCAATCTCCGGCGTACAATCCGACGTATTTGCGCGCAGCTCAAAGACGCGAAGTTGGTGGACCGACCCCATGTTCGTCACCATCTACTACGTCGTCATCCTGACGCTCTTCTGCGTTGCCGTCTTCAGCGCCACGGCGCTTTTCTGCTACGGTCGCTACAGACGACGATACTACGGAGAATGGATCGTGAACAGGCCCAGAGGCTCTGGACCCATCCTCAAGCGACCTTTGGACGATGTAAGTTGGATTTGCGAAGGGGGCGATGGAGTGTGCACTTTGCAGAATTTATGGAGGTTCCCTAGAGAAATCTGCTCATGCCGCGTTCACCAGACGTCCGTAAGTCTGTACATCCGTAAACGTTTCGGATTTACGGACGTACCGATCGGTACGGATTTACGGACGTATAGATCGGTACGGATTTATGGACGTCTGGTGAATGCGGCATCAATGAGACCATAAAAATATTGGTGTTGTTATTATGTAGCGTACTCCACTACTTACGGTACTTCACTCAGTGCTGGCCCACGATCTGTACTTACGGCAAAGACGGCTAAAGTCGTCCCAGCCGCGTTCTGCCGTGTGTTATAAATATCTCCGGATCCAGCCATCGTAGAGCAAAGCGGTTAAAAATCTCTCGATAACTTTTAGCGGGATTGAAAATAAAAAAAACCGCTTGCGTCTACGTGCCCTCTGTGTCGAGAAATCGCCAAATTCCTTAAGTATGAAAAATGTCCACTTTTTTTCGATTATTCAACATAAACGAACAATGCC
The DNA here is from genome assembly GCA_030247985.1 of Epsilonema sp. ZAB3_2. Taxonomy (NCBI): domain Eukaryota; kingdom Metazoa; phylum Nematoda; class Chromadorea; order Desmodorida; family Epsilonematidae; genus Epsilonema; species Epsilonema sp. ZAB3_2. The sequence continues at coordinate 25,632 of JASAMW010000311.1, forward strand.
GCCAAAACTTTTTCATCAAAGTAGCCTATCCTATGTAAAATTTGGCGTAGATTTTAATAATAGTATCGTTGATCCAAAAAATTTAACCCCTACCCAAAAATTGTCAAAAATATACAAATTTTGCAAAATTATATACTAGGGGTTAAATTTTTTTGAAACACCGATACTATTTTTGAAATCTTCACCAGATTTTACATAGGGTAGGCTACTTTTAATAAAAAAGTTTTTACGGCATTGTTCATTTATGTGGAATAATAGGGAAAAGTGTACCTTTTTAGTACATTTTTCATACTTAAGGAATTGTGATTTCTAAACAGGGCTTGTAGACGGATGCCGGTTTTATTATTTATGGCTAAAAATCGAGTTTAGGCTGCTTTGCTCTACGATGGCTGGATCCGGAGATATTTATAACACACGGCAGAACGCGGCTGGGACGACTTTAGTTACAGAGGAGCTAAAGACCAACTGACTGACATAACGCGCCTTATAGAATTTCCGATAATCGCAACAGAACACAGACTCTTACACGGACTCATAGGGATAATGTCAGAAACAGCATAAATAGGCAAGAGTGCTAGAGTAAAAGAGCTATTGCTCCTTGATTGTCCATCCATGGTCAGTGCCCACTTCTGCTCATGCTAAAATAGAACACAAAGAAAAATTGAGTAAGTCTGTTTTCATACTCGTGCAGAGGTTTTGGTTAGTACTTTGTCTGTTGTGTTTCTATAGCTTTGTTACAAGCTACAGGAACGAAAAAGAAATAAGAGATTTTCAAGTGCTCACGAGCACGACTAATGTGAGTAAATATTAAATGTTGAAGTAATCACGCCTAGTTTTACATACCGTATTTTTGGGTCAAAAATCGAGAGGTCTGTTGGGGGTTATACACTGGGGGGATATACACTGGGGGGGGGGGGGGGATTATACATGGGACAAAATTTATGTTTTCGAGAGGTATGTAGAGGCTTGTTTTTGAGGTCAAAAGGGAATAATCGCGGTCAAAACTCAAAACAGGGTTATTCTAGAGTACAAAACATACTCAGCTAAGCTTACAGGCATAGTAGTTTGGTGTAGGAGTAGCTATGCTTATGACAGGCTAGGTACCTTCCAGTACATGGGGGCGTTACACCAGGGGGATATACACTGGGCAAAATTTATGTTTTGCCAATGGGGGGTTATACACTTGGGATATACAATGGGGATATACACCCAAAAATACGGTAAATGGTGCATAAAATATCAACTCACGGTTGATGTGCCTTACCTGGCTGGTTGTTTGCCAACTGTTGTGCGACTTCGTTGCCACCGGTCTGCAGGAACTGCAAGTAGGCTGTATGTAATAGCCCATGTTCCTCGAAGTGAGCGATCAGGCGAGCCCTAGTTGCGTCCACGTGGATGAGCCCGTGCTTTGCCCTGGTAATGGCCACGTTGAGACGGGCACGATTCTGAAGGAAGCCAATCCCTTGAAGGTTGGGATCCATCTCTGTCTTGCTCCACACACAGGAAAGGATGATGATATCCCTCTCCTGTTCTTGGCAGGAGTCGACTGTCTGCACGTGCGGTACCTCCGAGGACAAGGCGCCTGCTCTCAGCAGCTGTTGGATAGTGTCACCTGTGCAGAGTAGAAGCTCAGGATGCCCAGTGAGGCTGTGCTCAGCGGCACGAGGCTGCGGATGAAGCGGATGAGTTTGACGACTGCTTGGGCCTCCTGGTGGTTGCAGTATGAAGCACTACCTCCTCCTTCTTCCTCACCAACGATGGAGACAAACACCATTGGAATGTCCTGTCGTGGGAGTGGCATGACCTGGAAGAGAGCGCGATCTCCTGGCAAGATTGTTGTGTGTAGTGGTCCATGTTCCTCGAAGTGAACGATCAGGTGAGCCCAAGTTGCGTCCACGCGGATATAATTGGCGTGGCCGATGATGATGAGCCCATGCCTTGCCCTGGCGATGGCCACATTGAGCCGAGCGCGATTCTGAAGGAAGTCAATCCCTTGAAGGGTGGGATCCATCTCTGTCTTGCTCCGCACACAGGAAAGGATGATGATATCCCTCTCCTGTCCTTGGCAGGAGTCGACCATCTGTACATGCGGTACCTCCAAGGACAAGGCGCCTGCTCTCAGCAGCTGTTGGATCAGTGTCACCTGTGCAGAGTGAAGCTCAGGACGCCCAGTGAGGCTGTGCTCAGCAGCACGAGTTAGCGGATGAAGCGGACGAGTTGCTCAGCGGCATGAGTTAGCGGATGGCGCAGTGGAAGCGTGCTGGGCCCATAACCCAGAGGTCCGTGGATCGAAACCACGCTCTGCTACCATGTAGCGTACTCCACTACTTACCGTACTTCACTCAGTTCTGGCCCACAATCTGTACTTACTGTTAGGTCGCAGTGTAGACTGCTGTAGTCTTTTCTGGAGACAGATTCTGGGTAGTTGTGGTATGGTGGAAGTTACCGCTGCTTTCAAAGCAACCTTCCCAAGGCACTCGTTTACGCAACTAACAAAGATCCAGGACACGTACAGTACACTCACAGCATGTTCTCAGCTAGCTAGCAGCTCACCTACTATGTAGACACATCATCAGATACCTGAGATCTAGTCACAACATCAGATGACTGCATGCACACCGCCCTAACATGCACAGTATGTACGTAGTGCTCAACACAACAGCCTTGCACAACAGTACCTACAGTACATCCCTTTGAAACTCGCAGTTTTCCTCAACACTTATGGCAAAGGGACTATAGAGTACTCACGGCTAGTTAGTTACAGAGGAGCTAAAGACCAACTGACTGACATAACGCGCCTGATAGAATTCCCGATAATCGCAACAGGACACAGACTCTTACACGGACACAGACTCTTACATGGACTCTGTGACTCTCTCGTCTCTTCCTTTTATACTCGCTCTTGTTTTGACCCCTGTATTTCTGCTTGTTTTGGTTATTCACTCGATCTTGTTATTGTTAGCCTTTCCTAGTTTCCTAATTCTACCATACTTTCAATGGTCCCTAGATCTTTCTGCTCGCTCCTTGGAAACATAACCTTTGCACACTCGCTGATAAAATAAGGCTTATTATTCACTCGCTGTGTTTTCACAACCCAACTCACGCTTATTATCATGAGAATTCCCATTTCCCAATTAACCCTTAGCCAACTTCGCCACAATTATGATGTACGAATTTCAAATATTTACCGGTATCTTTTCATGCTTTCCTTATTCTTCCGTCCAGTCAGTTATAGTAGGTGGGAGATGGGGATGAGTGTATAGTGGACGTAATTTGTGAACAATCCCACAAGTTTAGGGGTCTGTAATATCGGCCAACGTAATTCTTAAAAGATTCCTGCACCGTTAGTTGTGCTGCTTTTTTCTTCCGTTTCAGACGTTGGATTCGTGGTGCTTCGACAACGACGCATTCTACACTACCACAGCCTCCGCTACCGGTCGCTACAGTCCCGTGCTCTACGATGCTCCCTCTGCTGTTAACGGTAACGGCGCGGCAGCTGAACAGCAGTGCAAAGATCCGTCACAAACCGCCGGATGGCTGGTGCCAAAGGAAGTCATGGAGATGATGGAAACCACCCAGACCCAACAACGCAAATAGATTACGCATGTGCGCTTGTGTATCATCTACTGTAGTGTAAAATCGGTTTCGCGAATGTTGGTTGGTGCGTGGTGAAGAATAGGGAAGCGCAAGGGGCGACTGGGTAAACTTATGAGTATGATGTTTCATATTGTAGCCCTACTCCAAGTAAAAGTTTAGGGTTATGTTTTTGGATAATTTAGGCTTTGTAATTTTTATGGAATGGCGGCAATTCGGTTCTTGTTTGCAATGCTGGGACTTGCATTCCATATGAGTGCCTAAAGCTTTTCCTTGAGTACTACGGTAGGTAGGTAGCGTACTGAAGCTATTTTACTTAGCTTTCACTGATTATTCCTGTGCTATTCGTCTGTCTTAGCTTGCAATGTTGGGACTTGCATTCCACATGAGTGCCTAAAGCTTTTTCTTGAGTACTACGGTAGCCTACTGAAGCTATTTTACGTAGCTTTCACTGATTATTCCTGTGCTGTTCGTCTGTCTTAGCTTGAGCTTTTTCTTTTGGGACTATTATTTTTGTGCATGATGTTGTGCTTTGCCTTTGTTTGTATACGCACGGTGCCAACGTTGGCATTTTATGTAGTAGGTATGATCTCTGTACAACGATGGATTTCTTGGTGCTGTACCATATACGATACCACTGAATCTTAGCCCGCTGAATTGCTGTTGTGTCTGACGATCTCTATTTTTGTTATATTTTTGCGTTTGGTTGCCACCACTACTGTGCGAGCATATGGGTACGTACGCATGCTCCATTTTGTTTTACCACATAATTGCACATTCTCTGTATGAGACCGTCTCGTCTCTTACTGTGTGAGCAAACATACATATCCTTTTTGGATTGGGTCAATGAAATTTGGAGACCAATACTTGAGATTGTTACGCCATAAAATGTTGGATTGTGTCATGATTGTGTTGTACGGGATACTAATGTTATGAAATGAATGTTTGATGAAGAATACTGGACCACATGCTTTGCTGTAGCTATGGTTGTGTACCAATGAAGAAATTATGCATGTATGGATATTTTCGTGTACGGCGTGATATGGGCCTGTGTTGTACTGTATGCAAGTGTACGTAAACCCCATAAAAAAGTTCAGCTCCTTCATTGCCTACCACGACGACCTTTAGGAGCCATTTACAACGATGGCGCAATAGCTACAACAGCTGCTGAGGAGCAGTTCAAGTAGTGCTTCAACCTAGTTCAAAGTGCTTCGATCAGCTCGATAATGAATGGGGCGCAAATAGTGAAAGAAAAGCCATTCAAGCTTGCTACGAAGAGTGGCGCTTCATGCCAGCTTTTTCACACGTCATTCATTCATTCATAGGGAAGCACTCTTCTGTACCTAGCTAGACCTACCACCAAGGTGGTAAGCTTGTTGAACGAATGTGCGTGGGAGGTACTATAGAAGATCGGATTGCAAAGAGCGGAAGCAGCTGGCAATAAGAGAAACGAGAACAAATAGAGCTTCCTGGCGCCAAAGAAACAAGCCTCTTTGCGCAGACCTTTTGTTCTTGTCAAAGTTCGCCCACTCATGGCATACGTACTCGTAGGTACTGTATTATACGTATGAATGAATGTAAACTACGTGCGGCAGAACAATTTTATTGCCAAAGAAACGCCATATAGGCTATGCAGTATACGTACATAACGCGGCATGACCTTAAAGAGCAGTCTAATGTCAATCAATTCGCACAAATGCGCGAGCCCTTTGGCCTTTCATAAACCAGCCACAGATCAGTGTATTGATGAATAAAAACAATAAATTGAGCTCATACAGAGGGTAAGATATTTTTAAAATTAAATTCAAAACTCACTTCACCATAATACTGACTCGAATTTTAGTCACATGATGACGATAATTCACTCAATCTAATTTTCACGACAAAAAGCAGAGCTGAGCACCGAATTTTGCCAAAAATACATCGAGAGAAATGTGAGATAAATCAGTTCAAACAGTATTGAAAATGTAACAAGTCATGTTTTCTGGAAGGCACAACAAAAAATCCCTTTGTGACCATAGCAACACACGCATGAATAAGAGGTGAATTACAGAAATAAACGGCAAAATTATTGTTTTCTTCTTGTACCGAAAACGCATAATGAGTAACGGCGTAGCTAAGCACAGGTTTCTCACACCAAACCGAAATATTATGCACTATTATTGAGAGACAGCTGCACGTACTGTGTTGTGTACATACTGACTCGAACAAAATCATGTCTGCTCCACCATACGGCAAAGAAAAACACCGAAAGTGCACATCAATACCAAGTCATAATTTAGCTCATTTTCAACATAAATTCGAATGCACTCACAATTTTCATTAAAATAAACAACCACCATTGCTGGACTAGCCTAATGGCCGCAAATAATTCTGTCGTCCAGCGCCACCGTAATCCAAGCATTACTGCATTATTTCCGTGTATAAAAGCTCTCGACGTCACGAGATGGAGCTGGTAATCTGCTGCGGCGATTGGGTGGCCCCGTGAAGATGACGTTTCAGCAGCAGCTGTTTTCTGCCCACGGGAGCCGGAAGTAAGAGCAGTCCTCCAGCTCCTCCATCCTCCCGAAACTCTTCGGATTCTTCCTCCTCCTCCTGTTTCTGTTTCTCTTCGTGTCCGTCGTTCGGCGTTGAGTTGCTACGATAGTAACCGCCGCCGCCGCCATCAGTCGTCGTCGTCGTCTGCTGGCCCAACTGGCGTTCGAAGTCCAGCAGCTGCCCCATGAAGTTGAAGTTGGGACTGATGTTGGGCTTCCGGCTCTTCACCAGCTCGTACGCCGTATCCAGATCCAGCGCCAGCGTCTGCATCAGGTAGGCTACCGTCACCGTCACCGACCGACTGATCCCCGCCAGACAGTGCACCAGCACGCCGCAGTTGTGAGCTCGAGCCTCGTCTGCAACAGAAATAAATAACGTGATTTAGCTTACAGGTATGGTCTGGCCAGTAAGAGTTGGCACTTGGACTCAAGTCGTCCTGCGTAGTTTGCACGTACTTCTGCTAAATAGGAGACACGAAGCGTGGGCAGAAATCCGCATTTGTGAATCTATTTTACGCAACGCGCCTTGAGTCCGGGTGCCAATTCATGTTGGCCAGACTATAGAAACAAGACAAAGCTACGTATGTAGTATACCATTACCCTTTTCCAAAGAAAGGATAAACAAGCACGTAGATTTTGATCCAGCATCGCTTACAGCTGGTTTGGGTGATGGGCTGGCCTGTTACATTGTACAAGCCCCCAAAGAATTCCAATACCTATATCTCGCACGTTGTAACGAAAGTATAGGTAACAAGCCTTTGCTAAAAAGTGGATGATTGGTATTTCTTAGAGTGCAGGTCATCCATAGCAGAACCATGAAACATCAAATTTGCAAGTTCGTCCAGGCACCTTGCTTTTGTCAATCAGCATGAGTGTCAAAACTCCTGTTGGCCAGACTATAGTGTACATGTAAAAGTAAAACACGGTACGACCCTGACCAGTGGTCGCTGATGGCTGTTCGGCTTCGTGCCAGGCACTTGCCTGGTTCGGGCCATTGTGTTGATTGTGGGACTGGTATGGATTTCACCTACAGCCGACCCTGTGGGGTGCGATCTCAAAAAGATTCTACAGCCAACTACAGAACAACAATAAACGTAGAAGAGACACTCCTTTACCTATGAATGCGATGGCGTCCGGGAAGTAGGTGGCCAGATTCTGGGACCAGTGATCGTCGATCGGGATCTGGAGGTACTTGAAGCCCGCGTCCGCCTCGAACGCGTTCCGCAGGTTCGGCGTCACGTTCAGAATGTAGGAGATGCCGGCGCGACGCAGCGCCTCCCTATCTTCCGAGTGCGCCGCGTTCCCCAGGTACAGATTCTCCAGAATCTCCACCGGCGACCCGCCGCTGAAACACGACCGTCCGTTCTCCTTGTCCGGATACGAATCAGCCAACACGTGACCACGATGATGGTAGTCGTCCGCAGCAGTGGTGCACGCCCGCTTAATCGGACAATGCTTCATGCTTGTAGTCGTGTCTTTAAACTGCCTCTCCCCTTTAATGCTCTCTTCCGCTTCTTCTTCCTCCTCCTCTTCCGTTAAACTTTGCTGAGGTGGAACGATCCTAAACGGAGCCGCGGCGCCCTGTACTATTTCTTGACTGCCAGAAGAGCTGCTGGTGGAGCAGCGGGATGACGAGGACGATGACGAAGAATGACGTGGGTGCTCCTGAGCACTCTGATTGGACGCGGAGGTTCCGCAGGAGCTGTCGGGGCTGGAGTAGCAGGATGACTCCGAGCTCATACAGTTACCACTGTACGACTGGTCCTCCAGAGACAGCGTCTGCAAACTCAGGACCGGCGGCTGCGAACGACAGCTGACCAGAGTGGGCCGATTGCTGCCGCTGAGACCTCCGATCTGCCTGCGTTTGCAAACCACGCCGCTGTCCCTCTCCCTTGCAGCTATAGTACTACTACTACTTTTCGCAAAGGGCGACGATGCGGCAGGAACTTGTGGAGGCGACTGCAGCACACTTTCCTGTTTGGCGCCGAGTTCGGGATAGCGAGCCAGTAAATCTGTCAAGCCGCCACCTGTAACAAAACAGAAGAGTTACAATCGGCCGACTTTTCTAGCACACCCACGGCCGCGTAACGGAAACCATCACTCTTCTAGGGGGCCCATAAAATTCCCCCCCCCCCCCCCTAATGTGGGCACACCCACGCCCAAGTTATAGCCGGCTTTTGTGTCGAATAATGCATGGACAGGTTATTCCCGAACACAACAGGCATCCCTTACATAGCAGCAATAGTATACATACATACAGTACCTAGAAGCGGTGTGAGTGGGAGAGACGCATCGACAGGTGATATGAATAGCGGCTCATGTACATACGTGTCTTAACAGCAGAACAGCCTGATCGTTAGGGATTCATTCATGCACGTTCATACGTATACTACACACACACACAGGATGAATGAATGAGAGGAAGACAAAAGAACAGAAGCCCGAAGCGAAGCGGTGGTGTGACAGTGGTTGATGTTGATATCTGCCCATTTTACCACGTGACGTGGCGTGGGCGTCGCACAAAGAGGACAGCCGCACATAGAACAAGAGACAATTCTTCGAGAAAGGAAAGAAAAGGCACACAGGCAAGCGCAGCTCAGCTTCCGTTGCCCTATTCACAATAATTTTCTCCTGCTCTTGCCTTTTCCTTTCGCTATCCTAATTGCTCGGAAACTCTCATCAAAATTCATCTACAACTTATCCATGTCGAAGCGAAGGCAGTACGTACACATCACATTTTATTCAAACATAATAAAGTAAGCGCCGGGGGACAGAGAAATCCGGCTGACAACGACAATTGTTTCTAGATCGCCGGGGGCGGAAAAATTTCAAAATCTTTCTTCTCCTGAGGAAAAAAGAAGCCATGCCCATCCCACCCATCGGGGTTCAGGTCGACACAACACGGCCGAAGGGTGAAAGTGTCGTTGCTGAAATCTTCACTTCATTCACTCATTCATTCAGTTCTCCCGGCGTGATTTTACTCGACATACATGTCAGTTCGTAGTAGTAAAGGTAGGATACGCATTTTATTTTACGACGGTCGCCGGAATGAATGAAGGACACAGGATGGGTTTAGAGGTCGGGTTGAGTTTGTATACTGCAGCATAGGTACCTACCTACATACTAGTAGAGTAGTCGGAAGTGTGCGCGTGTGCGTGTGTAGATACGCAACACACCTAAACAAATCCTTCCGGTCGCGTCCGATCCCAGCGACCACATGTCAAAAATGCTACGCTGGGGTAACCTGGGTGCAATCCGACATCAGTCTAACTTTTCAAACATCGTTCTTCAGTGCACAGTCTGCATCAACGGCGGTATCAAAGAAAAAGGTTCGGCAAGGATCTATCATTTCCTACGACCGGCTATCCAGTGTTTCATTTTGTGGCGTTCCACTCAGCCAGGGCGGTCCGGATTTCACCCATCTTACCCTCCTCCACCCCTACCACCAGCAGGGATGAATGAAATTCTACCTGACAGAAAGCATACACGCCACGCCCCGGTGTTCAAACAAGCCCTTTCCGCCACCTCACACGCCGATTCACGATGAAAACCATCAATTTCGACGGCCGCCCTACCCTTCATTCATCAATTTACTATTCCACAACCACTATTAAATGCGCGAGATAGATAGATATCACTCGCTTCCTCTGCTACCTGGCACAAATTTCCGAGGCCACCAGCTTCCTTCTTCCGCTCTCCCTCATATGTACATACAGTTCACAAACGCGAGCCAATCCGCATGAATGGAAAGCCAAGCTTGCACGTTTCCGGGAGTACCGTATTTTTGGGTGTATAGCCCCATGGGGCTATACAAAAATCAAGAGGTCTGATGGGGGTTATACACTAGGGGGGGATATACACTGGGGGGGGGGGGCGGAAAAACACTGGGCAAAATTTATGTTTTTGAGAGGTGTGTAGAGGCATGTTTTTGAGGTCAAAAGTATGTGTTTTAGGGCATAATCGCGGTCAAAACAGGGTTATTCTAGTATAAGACATGCTCAGCTAAGCTAATAGGCATGGTAACATGGTGTAGGAGTAGCCATAGCTAGCTTATGACCAGCTTACATAGGCAGGTTAGGTACCTTCCTGTACATGGGGGGTTATACACCAGGGGGGATATACATAGGACAAAATTTATGTTTTGCCAATGGGGGGTTATACACTGGGGGGGGGGGGATATACTCAGGGGGGATATACACCCAAAAATACGGTAAACATACGTACTACATTACATACGAGGGCACCGGGGCTGCACATGGATAAATAAAACATGAGAACGAATACGTACGTACGTAAGCAAGCGGCGAGATAAATGAATGAATGGGCAGCGCGGACAAAGCGCCGGGCGGGCGGATGTGCGGAGGCTATTTTTAGCTTCCCTCGTCCGTCATCCTCCGACGCTTACTCCTGTGCTCCATTGTCACATGTGCGTGATAAGTGAGTCTCTGTGGGGTGGATGGATAGGAACAGGAAAGCATGGACAGGTTTATCTGTAAAGCACAATAGAAGCCGTAGCTGCTGCAAATGGCTCCGTGTGGGTGCTGAGCGAAAAACGTATTGTAAATACGTCATGTCGACACGCACACATGCATATACGTCAGCTACTCCCAGGTAGAACTACCACACAGACAAACATGCTTCTGGTCTGGTGGGTCAAGCCTCAATCAATGATACTGGATGGATGATTCAACGTCCAAGCATGAGTGACGTATTTTACTACAAACAGATGCAGCAAAGTAACCGCAAAATGATGCAAGCAGAATCGATCAAGCGAAAACATGGAGGCGTAGGTTGGCGTCCAAAAAAAATCCCGCTACCAACCTACTACTTCTTCACACCCACTGGCCACATACATCATTCACTGGACCCGAGAGCATAAGTCGGCCAAAAAACACTGCGCTTCTGCTATTCCAAATCATCAAGGCAAAGAGCATTAAGAAGGATACGTGTCAGCAAAGTGTAAACAAGCGCCGACATATGGAGAGAATTGCTGCAGCTGACAAAATGAAAAGTGGGCGTCAGGTCAGCTTCGCATTAGCTACTGTATCAATAATCGTACCAAAGTAAATTATTATTCCGATCATTCCACTCCAATAAAAATCGCACAAATCACGCTCCAATCCGTACCAGGACCACTGTCAAAAATATTCTCCTCAGTTGCCTGTCCTCACCTCTTGCAGCAACAAAATTCTAAGGGTGCCAATGACAGAAAGAATAAGAAAAATTGCGGGTTTCTTTCAGCCTACGCTGTTTTGTCAAAAGGCGGCAATAATTTCGACGGCAGGGGGTGGGTGAATTGGATATTGACTGGACACGACTTGTCACGCTGCGACAGGCACAGAAGCAGCGTTTAGAGAGTTTCTTTCTATGGCTCAAAATAGGCGTACGTGTTCTCTGATGACCCATCTCTCAGGGGTATTGACTCATACACGAACCATATGTACGTTTCAGTGCATGCCCACGCGAACAAATCATGTACTGACTCACTACAAGACAAGGAAGGGCTCACCACATTGAACGAGCTGCTCAGTGAGTGACCGCCCTCAGCTTCTAGTTTAGTTTAGTTGCTGACTAATTGCCACCTGACTAAATAAATAATTTTGTACCTCAAGGACACACACAGCAGCTAATATATAGACTAGGTAATTGTAAACATGTTTTTCTCAATGAGGAAAGCAGCGAGCCGCGCTTGCTTTCTCAAATCAGCATACGTAACAATATCCGCCTTTGTCACATAAGGTAAAGGTAGGCTATATTGAAAAAATGTAGGTAAATCATAGATAAATAATATTCAATATTTTGGCCAAGTGCCTAATTAGGCATCATTTCCTCAATTACAGTTTCTGTCAAATTCAGGCACAACCTAGTTACTTCCTGTTGTATACAATATGTCACTTTTATTGAATTACTGTATTCATAGATAGGGTATGTAGAGATAAACTGTAATTTGGCTCAATTTTGTTATAATTTCTGCCCGTTGGAAACTGTCCCCGTTTTTAAAGCCAGAGAATAAAATTACCCACATTTCCCACTTTCGTACTCATAATCGTTGCTGTGCCTGCAGTTCATGTACGTAACGCGCTCCCTAGAAAAGCACTTGAAAATGACACTTGAATAATCTTTGGGCGTTCAAAAGTGGTCAAGTTATGGGAATAGATAGATCACCTACAGGTTTCTGCCGCATCAAATAAAGAAAACTATACTTGAAAAACTTGGAGAGATCGCACGATAATCATATCACGGTTGATAGATCTTCAAAACAGGGGAAAATAGCCAGAAAAGGTAAACTGAAGGAGGCCTTTGAAATGGCCTAAAAACTCGACCTAAACCTTTTCTCTCGCCCACTTGCAACAGAACATCCAGGACCATCATGTACGTATGTAGCACATCCAACATGAATCTGGGGAGAAAAATACTCATCATCCCACTGCCACACACACAAAGTGTATGTGTGTGGGTAGGGTAGAGAGGTACACCTACATTACATGTATCATGTTTCCTGTCACCTCTTCAGGACAAAAGTAAAGACTGCGTCAAAAGTAGCAAAGATACTGGGAAGACACAAGTGAACAAGCGTCTATTTTAAGAAAGAAAACCTAATGGAGAAGGAAAAGAGCAATTTGAACCGTGTACAATGTCTCCTACAAGAAAAAAATGGAAACCCCACGCCTACACAAGCTAATGGACAAAAGAGTAAGGCACCTGACACAATTTATTTAGCTGTGATAAGATCGGGCCCGTTCACATTTTCGCACATAAAAGTCACCACTAAAAAATTCATAATCAACTGCCAATTTGGCAAAGTTTCTTCGATAAAAATAAAGAATAAGCTATTGCTGCTGCAAAAACCTTCATGAAATTTACGAAATCTAGGTATTAGCAAGTATGGAATTTTCGTAGTTTCAGAGGTCGTCAACAAAAATCAAATCCTCGATAGTTATAGTAATATCCAGGATCCCGTCCCATACATAGACTACGGTAATTACCACCCCACCACGACGACCACAAACATGAATTGTCGCATTGCGACGTTTCAATGGTTGGCAGCGATGGGGAAATTAGCGTATCCGTCGTCAACAGCGCGAGATGACGTGGGTGGGTGTCGGCTATCCCGTTTCCGGCGACCTTGAAAAACACACCCGACCCCAACGAATGTCACGGTTTTTATGTACACATACCCAAATAATTAGGCATATTCAGGATTCACTTTTCAGAGTAATCATACTCCAAATTAGGTAGCTTCAAGGGATAAAAAATCATATAGCTACGGCAAAAACCAACAAGCTACACATGCAGAAAAGAAAGTGTTAGCTAATAGCTTGAAGCGGCGGCGTCAATTCCACAGCAGAAAATCGTGAATACCCACGGGTGCATTGAGCAGAGCCAGACAAGTCAAGTCGCGCTAGGGGGCTTAATTATGATTACGTTTCGCTTCTATACGTTCTATTGACACACCTGCTCCTAATCCTACTCCTATACCTCCCACACTCCATAGGCAGGGGTGCAGTAAGTCATGAATGGCACGCAACTTCGTTCATTCAACGACTGAACAAAACGCCAGCTGACGCGCAGCAATAGCAGGAAGCAGCAGTGGTGGGATTTTCATGACAACCGAATAGCGGAAGCAAAACGCTCCATATGCACGTACAGTACAGAAAATACCTGGACATACTGCTCGTCCATGAATGGGGAGATTTCCGAAGTCGCGCATGGTTTCTTGCGCAAATTTAGCACAACAGTACATGGAAAAGTCCACGGCATTTCACGCAAGTCTCGCGATTTCGGAGATCACTTTCCTTTAATGGATCGACTAAACATACGTGCACCTCCTACCACCGGGATTTGAATGAATGAAGCTGTAGTACACAAAGCTCATGAATAAGCTAACAGTAGTGGGATTCAACCCACACACCTAATCGCTACATTATTCCATTCACACATTTGCAGCCCCGCATCTTGTTTTTCTCCATACGCCACATACACCACATGCTTTCAAGAGTACTTAGTGCGGTGGCGGACTAAAGTGAGTGGCATTTTCATTCAATTCAAACCACCCGGAAGGAATGAAAAGCTGTGGGCGCGATTTGTAAGCTTGCCAGCTAAATAGAAATAAATGAAGCACTGCATGGACACCTACTTTTAGCCGAGCTGAGCAACAGGATATAGGTTGCGTATGTGTAAGCAAGTAGGGTACTGTGGGGTAAACCCGAACACCTATATCTCAGCAACCATACGACCGATTGAGACAAGTAATTCTACCAATCGATTCCTTGAACTCTCCTCTTTCCAATGAGCTACCATGTTTATCATTCGCTGAAGCGGCAAGTTCAGAAAAGCTTACTATTCACACGCTTTCTGTCTTCTGCCCAATGAACGAAAACGCACATTACTCACATTTTTCGTGGTGCGGGAGTCATTCTCCATTGGGTGTGGCTTCCGCATCAGTTCCAGGCCGCCGTTCCATTGGAGAACTCTCCTGGAAAAAGAGATATTTCGGTTGGTAGGCCAATTTTGCCCCTCACGCGACAGCAACTTTTCCCGTGCAATCTTACCTTCGTTCGACGCCTCTTATTTCGTAGCGCTCTAGGAGTACGTGCTCCGTCGCGTGCAAGAAAAAGAAAAAACAAAGGAAAAACAAAAAGGAACTCGCAATTTTCTCATCGACGAATTCAATATATTTATGTCGAAATATCGAAGGGGCATGGCCAGAACGGAATTCTACGAAATAAGAGGCGTCGAACGAAGGTAAGATTGCACGGGAAAAGTTGCTGTCGCGTGAGGGGCAAAATTGGCCTACCAACCGAAATATCTCTTTTTCCAGGAGATTCTCAATGGAACGGCGGCCTGGAAAGTGATGCGGAAGCCTCAATACGAATGGAGAATGACTCCCGCACCACGAAAAATGTGAGTAATGTGCGTTTTCGTTCATTGGGCAGAAGACAGAAAGCGTGTGTACAGTAGGTGTCCAGGTTTACCCCATAGTACCCTACAATTATTACTATATCCGGTAAACAAAAGGTCCCCGATCTCCTACGCTCACATCACATATGAAGAATCTGTAATAAAAACTGTTGGGAAGGGGGCGTGAAAACCATAATAAAATTATTGAGATATCTTCGCAATCAAGACTATTCTTTTCTAAGCTATGGGAGCTATAATTATAGCAAGACTTTCTCATTGTCCCAGCAAAACCGAATGAGATATGCGCTAATTTTAGCCCCCAGATGAACGGAAGTAAGAAAAGTGCCACTCCCTCACCTTTCAAAATTTGTGTTT
>JASAMW010000312.1:0-53010 GCA_030247985.1 Epsilonema sp. ZAB3_2
AAGCCAAATCCTATGTCCATTGCTAAGCCTAAGCCTAAGCCTATGTCAATTGCTAAGCCTAAGCCTATATTAATTGCTAAGCCTAAGCCTAAGCCTATGTACATTGGTAAGCCTAAAGCCTAAGCCTATATACATTGCTAAGCCTAAGCCTATGTCCATTGGTAAGCCTAAGCCTAAGCCTATGTCCATTGCTAAGCCCAAGCCTATGTCCATTGCTAAGCCTGAGCCTAAGCCTATGTCCATTGGTAAGCCTAAGCCTATGTCCATTGCTAGGCCTTAGCACTAAGCCTATCTTGGTAAGCCTAAGCCTAAGCCTATGTCCATTGCTAAGCCTAAGCCTATGTCCATTGCTAAGCCTAAGCCTAAGCCTATGTCCATTGCTAAGCCTAAGCCTACCTCCATTGCTAAGCCTAAGCCTAAGCCTCTGTCCATTGCTAAGCCTAAGTCTAAGCCTATGTCCATTGCTAAGCCTAAGCCTAAGCCTATGTCCATTGCTAAGCCTAAGCCTAAGCCTATGTCCATTTGCTAAGCCTAAGCCTAAGCCTATGTCCATTGCTAAGCCTAAGCCTATGTCCATTGCTAAGCCTAAGCCTAAGCCTACCTCCATTGCTAAGCCTAAGCCTAAGCCTATGTCCATTGCTAAGCCTAAGCCTAATAAAAAATGAACTTCTACTACTAACTGCATATCCAGTGATAGCATATAACATACCCGTGAAAATAAGCGCAAAAAAATTTTTAAATTCGACGATTATTTTTGACCAACCATTTGTTTCGGCCCTTATTCTTAGACAAATGGTTGATAGAATTTGGGACCGGGCCTCGTCAGTTAGACAATCCCAAATTTTGCAATACGCATACTGTACACGTAAATAGCGGTAAAAAAATAGCAATAATATTAATAAATATTTTGTTTACCAATCCGTTGTCTCCTGCCAGACTGGCGGTTGAACCAGGCAAAGTAGAAATGTGGTTGATACTGGCTTGGAAGTTGAGGCGAAGTTGGTGCAGCTTGATGAAGTCCATTTGATCTTGATCTTGACTGAGGGGCGGTTGATGAGGGGGCCAACGTAGGTTGAACACCCTACTGTAATGTTTCGTGTATAGCCCCCTGGGGCTATATGATCGGTAAGCCCCGATTAGGGGGGCTATATTCGAGAGGGGGCTATACAAAAGGGGGGGGGCTATATAAAAGGGCATTTTGCATTAGTGACCAAAGTAAGGTTTTTTGGCCTCCTGAACTCGTTTTTCTGGTTTATTTTGCATGTTTTCAAGCCAAAGTGGTATAAAACAAGCTATTCTTGCGCAAAAATTATCATTTTGGGCTATGATCGGCCATGTCTGAAGGGGTGGTCAAGAGGGGTGATGTATCCCAAACTGTCCCAAATGATTTGCCATCAACTGCTATGGCTAGAAACACGTCGAAAACGCTGCTTTCAGCTGTAAAAACCTTTCGTTTTTGTCGTTTTTCGCAGTCTCTGATATGGGGCTATATACGAGTACAAATGACGATAGGCACCGCTTAGGGGGGGGGGGGGGCCATATAGACGCGGGGGCTATATTCGAGGGGGCAATACACATTACAGTACCTTGTGCAAAAGGCAGTGACAGAAATAATGACGCGGGATGAAGACGTGTCGAAGTGTAGAGGAGAGAGACACAAAACCAGTAGCCAGTAACACAGGATAGTCTATGTCTCAACGCAAGCGTATCAGCGCTGCGTTCAAAGCAAATTTTTTTGTTGGCATGTACAATGTTTATTGTTTGGCGTATGAATAGCAATTATACCGGGTGTTTACTCGAATATGTCACCTCAAAAGTGCACATAACTTCTGCATTAATGCACGGATTTCAACCAAAATTTTTTTATTAGAATCCTGAGAATTTAGGAATCCTGAGCATGCAAAATTTCATTAGTGTGTCTAAAGTACGAAGGGAATTACGAAGCCTCAAACTTTGGGGGCAAAATTGGAAGTGGAGTGAAAAGCGGTCGATTTTTGAAGTCCACATGGAAGGAGGTGTGCTGTTCCGCTCTATTCAAGCATCACTCGGATCTTTTGCAGCTTCCACTGGCAAAAACGTATAAAAGGAGCATAGCCATCGTCGCTCTGAGTCTGAACATGCTTGAAAAGGCGTCTTCTCCAGAGTTTTGGAGACGGCTACACAAGCGCTGGAGAACGGAGATGGACACATCAAAAAATAGGACCTGAAAAGGCGTCGGTTGTTACTTCGATAACCCTTTATCTGTCAAAACACTTCTATAGAAGTGTATGATGAAAATCCTCATATTTACGATTTTTTTAAATCCGCATATTTTTATTTTTCGATCGTCATATTTTTGTTTTTCGATCCGCATTCTAAATATTTTTTTCGGCGACGGAAATCGTCATATCAAGGTAACTGTTTGCGGTAACTGTGTTTTGGAATTCAGTCGTCATATTTTTCCGTGATATGCCGATTAGATATTTTCTCGTGATAGATTACAAAAATCGTCATGTTACGATACTACAATGTTTTCGAATGCGCGCCATTGTCGCAGTAGTGACAATCAGTACGTTTGGAATGCGTTCTTCCGAATTGATTTTTTTGATTGATCGTTGCAGTAGTGTTGAATCCTGCTTTTTGATATTGGTTGAAATTGACGTTTTGCGTGCTTTAGTAGCATTTCACTCACTTCAAGCGATATGGGAGTTCGCGCTTTGCTTTTTTTGTGTAGTGATTTCATTTCATGCTATGTTCGTACTTAACGCATTGCGAGCTTTAGTATTTCCTTTCAATTCGTTCTTACATTGATCAGAGTATCGTATTGCGCGTTTTAGTAGCTTCTTCACAGCCTAAATGCGCTTTCACACCAGACTTTTGTGCGTTGTGTGATATACTTTGTGTGTCTCTTGTTGTTCTATGTTTAGACTGTAAAAATGGCCGGTGCGGAGAATGACGTTCCTATCACTTTGGATGAAACGATGGTGGAATTCAAGGGGAAAACGCTGCTGCTACCCCGACGACAGGAACGCCAGACGGAAATTGAGGAGAGAAGTGATGAGGAAGCGTCTGCGTCGAAAGGACAAGGGAACGGTTCAGGAGGCGGCAAAGTGGGAGAGGCGGGGAAAGAGCAATCTGGAGAGGAAGGGAAGAAGAACTGAAAGCATGTAGACTCTCAAAATTCAATGCACACGGTGTATTTCCATTTTGCAAAAGTAGTACATATTTGTAAAATGTCACTTAACTCCTCCTGTCCTCGGGAAATTTGATGACCGTTTGATGGCCGTCGAACGGCCGTTTTGACGGCCGTTTTTTCACCGTTTTTCGACCGGAAAACGGCCGTTACGACCGTCAATGGCCGTTTCCGCCGTTTTTTTATTCTTCGTCGCTTCATACTGCCAAGAGCGAAAGGAGCAAAGGGCGAAGGCAGACTGAGTCAAAAGTGATAAAATACACGTGTGTGGGTGAAATTCTGGCCAAAAATCTCTAATATCACAGAAACAAACGAAGGAACAAGAAATTTTCGCGTCTCCTGTCATTTTCGGAAGTGCAGAGCGATGAAAAATAAAAAAAACGACGGAAACGGCCATTGACGGTCGTAACGGCCGTTTACGGGCTGGAAAACGGCAATAAAACGGCCGTCAAAATGGCCATTGGACGGCCGTCAAACGGTCATCGAATTCGCCGAGGACAGGAGGAGTTAACTCATCCTGACTTCACGTTCTCTATTGAAGTTTAATGAAAACGCCGTTCTCCTTAACCCCTCCTCTATTTCGCAGGTCGCCGCGACCAAAATGCGACCTAGTGCGACCAAAATGCGAACGCATTTGTATCGCATGTGGTCGCATGTGAGCGCATTTTGGTCGCATTTTTTCAAACAATTTTTCTAAAATACTACCTCTGACGTTTTGGACACTGTACATTTTCTCGCCTGGGGTCGCATTTTGGTCGCGGCGACCTCCGAAATAGAGGACGGGTTAACTCCTCCTGTCCTCGGCAAATTCAACGACCATTTCATGGCTGTCCAAGGGCCATTACGGTCGTCGAATTCGCTCAGAACAGTAGGAGTTAACACACACCCTGAGGAGCCATAAGCGATTTGTCTACAAATCGCTTATTTCTTGTTTTTTTGAATGAATTAACCCCTCCTCAAATTCGCAGGTAACCGCGGCCGGATTCACGAGATACAACGGATGGCGTTTTGGACACTATCTCAATTTTTCAGTCTGGGGTCACAAAATTTTGTAGATTTTATGCATTATATAATTTTATCATGATTTTGCAAAAGAAGTGAACTACAACGTGTGCACACTGTTGAACAATCCATCAAAGATTTGGTTTCTGTTGTGACAATTCTTTGGTTAGTTTTGGCGTTATTGTGCCTTCTGCATTGCATTCTCGCCTTTCAATTTTTAAAAGAATTTGGTTCATGTGCGTATCACACCCCATTTGTAGTTGCGTTTCCTTCTTCATATGTGAATGCAGGATGATTTTGGAAATTTTGGAACTGATGACATGTTGGTAGAGAAGTAAAAGCTTGCTGTTGTTGCATTTTCTGCGTTGTTTTGTAAATTGTAATTCAGTTTCGAAAACTGGGGGCATGTGCGTATGTTGTTTGAAAGTGCGCCAAAAGATGAAACTTGAAAATCAAAGAAAAGAAAATATTCTCGCTCGTTCTTCAAAGTACCGGGAAATCAATTGATAGCCGGAGTTTTTGTGATTGGGGAAGAATTTTATTGAAGAAAAGAAGCGTTTGCGGTTTGAAATCCATCACGGAGGCATATTTTGGTGTGTTGAGAAGGTAAGTTCTGCCTAACTATGGCATTTCTTTGAAACGTACCCACTCCTGTAGCATGTAGGAGTCGGGTGTTTGGTAAAGCTGTATACAAGGTTGTGTGGTTGCGAAATGTATGGAAAAGGTAAAACAGCGCTTCTAACGTACATTTCGTAGCCGATTTCTCATAGTTGGGTAGGCGAGGGCGCGTCTCTTTCCCCGTTTTTTTGGGTTTTTTTTGGCCTGAATCTTTTGTCTTTGTTGCGTGGGGTCTTTTTTGAGATTAGCACTGCATCCAAAAGTATTTCCACTTGTCACTTAGTCCAAACTAGCCTAATTGATGATCGCTTGTGATTTGTGTTGCTTTCTTTGGCTGCCGTCCAGCTTTTCCAGGTTGAATTAGTCACTTTTTCGAACGCAAAGAGCAATGGATTTGCATTCAGCGCCTGGTGATCCTGTAGCTAAGTCATCAGCGGAAGAGGATGATGTAAGTCATGGTCCTGTTGTAGCTAATTGAATTAATGAAGATATGCACTCTTTTAGCGTGTGTAATCTTCAGTATTTCTCACAGTAAGAAACAGTGCTTCCATGTTGCCTACTGTGTAGTAGGAAGGTAGTCAACGTTGTCTGTTTCCTTGCTTAGGTTGTGGTTTCGTCGCGCGATATGGCCCTTGGATTATGCTGCTTGCCCATCATCCACGACCTTTTGAAGGACACAAAGAAACTGAAGGTAGGACAATGAACTCATGCTTTCTCTGCGTGTTGTTGTGTGTGTTGTAGCGGTGTGCTGTAGTACATAGAGTGTATTCCAGTGTAACAGCAACATTTTGCTGGTTTGTGCCTTTGCTCTAATTAGTCAATCGCAAAAGGAATATTTCGCTTTTTTGGTTTTCGTTAAACTGTTGCAGGACCTGGTGGACACTCCGAATTCAGGAGAGGCGAAGAAAATTCGTCAGGATTTGCTCAACATTCCGCCTGAGGATTTCGTGGCTGGAATGAAGCAGGTTTTGGCCGATGACACAGACTATCCCACAGATATCACGGATAAAGATTTGGACAGGGTAATTTTTGTGTCGTTTGAAAACTTCTCTTCTCTTAGGTGCATATCACTGCGATTATTCTGCGCACTGTGTTTCCTTTTCTTTCAGCTGCAAACGTTCATTTTCCCCGAGTTGGAGGAGCTTTTTGAGGGACCTTGGAAGGGCATCGTTCTGGGTGGAAGAAGGAAGTTTCTGGAGTCGGAGCCCATGACGTCCACCGTCACGGAGCCCGTGGTCAACGTAGACGACAAAGCCTCAGGGACAGCTTTTGTCAGATCTACTGGAGAGGAGGTGGTCGTCAAAGGTGGTTCCATCCGCTTGGACGCCAAGGTGAGTCTGCGAACATGCGCACTGAACCAGTCTGAGTATTGAAGTAGTGCACATGCAGGAATCGTCATATCAGATGACTGCTAGTACATGCAGAAATCGTCACATTTCAACAGAAGGGTGTTATACCAAGTTGCAGTGTTACAGAATGGTTATCGAATGTTACAGAGCGATACGTCTGGGGCTGATTACGACTCGTATCCTCGCTTGCGCTCTGCCAGCAGGAAGTTGCCAGACTCGAAGATCCAGCAGTCGCTTCCGCACCCTGAGCTACATGCCTGGGACAAGCAGAACTACGGCCTAGATGACGGAAGGCTGCCTCAGGCGGAGGATTCGGTGATCTGCAACCCGCTGGCGGTGGATCCGCGTCAGCCTCCGCATCAGACAAGAATTCGTCGCTATCACGTAAAGGAGAAGGTGTACATACTGGACAAAGAGATTTACACCTGGCTGTCTGCAACCATCAAAGAGGTGACAAACTTCTCCTATGACTAGTTTAGAGTGTTTATTCCTTCCGTTCAACCTCATGGTTTGCCACTACTACTGCGTTTCAGTGGCGGATGGTTAGTGACGGATGTGTGGAGTTGCAACAGTCTCTATGCTTGGCGTTGTCGGAGCAGGAGCGAGCGAATTTTCGGTGGGTGGCAGTCGAGTATTTGGCGGATTTCGACCACTGGCCGTCCGGGACATACTGCACTGATCAGGATTGGGTTGCCCAGAACCGCATCATTCCTTACCATCCCCGGCAATATCCGTTGAAAGAAGAGGAGACGACACAGGGCAGAGCGAAACGGGACACGCAGGCCACCACGAAATACGCTGCTGCGCAGAAGCACTTCGAGAGGCTCAACAAAGACGTAAGCTACCTTCAATGATTACTTACGTGAAAATCAAAATTTCGTGAATATGAGGATTTCTACATGTGTTCCAATTTTCTGTACAACACTATAGCCTGGCCAATAGCACCTTGTTCCTTGGACTCAAGGCGAAATTTGCATGTACTCCTGTTAAATAGAAGTACAGGAAGCATGGACAAAAATCAGTACGTTATCATGCTATTTTACGCAACGCGC
Organism: Epsilonema sp. ZAB3_2; assembly: GCA_030247985.1. Classification (NCBI taxonomy): domain Eukaryota; kingdom Metazoa; phylum Nematoda; class Chromadorea; order Desmodorida; family Epsilonematidae; genus Epsilonema; species Epsilonema sp. ZAB3_2. The sequence goes on from JASAMW010000312.1 coordinate 7,194, forward strand.
CTTGTGTGCAACTGCAAACTGCTATTGGTCAGACTATTGTCCTCTTCTCACACACACCTACTGTTAAATTTCGAACGTACTGTAGGCTGACGTGGCTAAGAGTGTGGCAGTGATCAATGGTGAGAATTTTCTCATCGAAATCATTGCCCCCATGGTCGGAAAAATGAGGGTGGTCAATGGAAGCCGAGGACGCCACGTCGTCAGCTACGCTTCCATCGAAAGATGCATCCCTTGTCCCCCTGGTGTCACTCCTCGGATTCTCGCAGGCTTGACGGACCAGTTCAAGGTGGATCGCGGGGTTGACTCCCTGGCGCAGATGGCGGTGACGTTGACGACGGAGAAGCCGGTGGATATGGCAAGTGAGGAAATCGTCTTGTTTTCACTAAAAGACATTGTACAGAAACTGTTGAAGATGTGTACACATTTGTGGGTCTAGATGCAGTATTTATGTCTGTAGTGGAAGCTAGCGCAGTGCGTTCTCGCAAAATCCCTCCGGTCCTGTTGGGAAAGAAGGCTAATGAGAAGAAGCGGGTTGTCACCACTCAGAAGAAGAAGAAAGAGCAGGAGAAACTGACGCAACAACGCGCTGCTTTGATCACAGTAGAGGAAGAGAAAACGAAAGGTTCGCCACTTCCTTTTCCCATTTGGAGCGTAGGTTACGGTAGTTTCGCTTTAATTTAATGCGCTACATAACTTTTGGAATGTTGTCATGTTACGATGACTACCTTTTCTTAGGATCGACGCCCAGCAGCACAGGCAGCGCTCGACGTGGCAAGAGGAGGCAGCAGAAGGGTGGAAGCAAAGGTGGAGCCGATCCTACTGCTACGCCGGAGACGGAGCACACTGGGGGCCTTGCTCCTCCTGGTGTGCGCAGCGGTAACGCGGTTCCTGAAGCCTCTACACCACCTCCACCTCAATACCCCTCTGTTTTCGACGCTGTCACCACCATGCAAGCGGGAGAGGAGGCGGAGATGCTTCAAAACGCCAACGAGCAGATGCGAAAGGACGCGGTATGACACTGAGCATGCTTTGCTTTGCCTATGCAGTTGTGTTGTTGGTGAAGCTAACGCACTTAGAACCATGTATTCTTCAGGAAGAGCGCCATCAGCGCCACCTTGACGAAAAAGCGGAGAAAGCGAAACGAGCTGCAGAGCTGAAGCAGAAACGCGCCAAAGTATAATGCGAAAACAGATTTATGAACAACCCGTTGAATTAGCATTTGTCGAAATCGGCATATATGAATAATATGAAGTAATCGTCATATTTTAAAAATAATTGAAACTTCATTTCAGACTGCGCTTAACAGGAGAGAGCAGGAGAAACTGGACCGAGAGGTGGAGGATGAATTTGATGACGATAAAGTTCGCGAATCCATCCCTGACGCTGATGCTCAAGTGAGCCGGGTCCCTTTCTCCAACACTGTCCTTGGCCCGCACATGCGAGCGCAGACGACGTCGTTGGATTCTCTGACTGCCCGCTTCACCATTTTGGACAATCGGACGAAAACCTGGGACATGCGCCTTTCAGCCATCGAAAAGGTAGAGAAGTTATGCTCTGTGTTGTCTGTCGTTACATTTAAGGGAAAGTATTGCAATGTAGGATTTTCAAGCAAATTGTTCGCATTAGTCGCCGTCTCTTTTTCCTTCTGTTAGAGCATCCAGAAACTGCCAAGGGATGTGGCTTTGCAATGCGCGGCTGCGGTGGGCACTAAATTCAGGGAAGCTCTGGTTGGGGATCAGGGGATGATGGCCAAAATTGCAGTCAGCATCACGAAGGAGGTGGCCGCATTTATCGAAAAGAAGATTGAGGGACTTCGACAGGTTTACCCACTGTCACTGTTTTGTCAGAAACACTATGTCGAAACATGCAGTAATACGGCAACGTTAACCTTTATTGCCTTTGATAGGAGTTCGAAGAGATGAGCAGAACGCCTCGTCTTCAAGATCTGCACTTGGCTCGTTCCCAACAAGCAGAGGTGGTGCCAGCAACTCCAGAAGGTCAGAATTGTAACTTTACATTGCAAGGGTACAAATTGACATTGAGCGAACTTGCCTTCCCGCTGAAGTTGTCTTTGCTTTTTCCGCTTCTTTTTTTGGATTACTTCCTACAAAGTGTTACCCATTTCATAACTTTTTTTAGTTTCTAATGCTTACATTTTCTTTGCCATTCTTCAACGTATTTTCTCCTACCAATTTCAACCTTTTCTTCCCCTTGAAATGCGATTTTTTTTTTAACGCTTCTTCCCATTACCCATTACTTTCCAAACTTTTGGTAGGTATTACAGAGACGCGTCCTCGTTCCACTCTCGACTATATGCTGAAATCACAACCTGATTGCTACATTGTCGTAACAATACATACACACACACATGTCCCTTTCTGTTAGGATGGCGTCTTGTGAGATTTTACCAAAACTTTCCACCCCGGAAGAGCGAAAGGAAGAAGCACTTAGCCCACTTCCTACGGAGCGGCTTGGACTGCGACATGGCTTACCGCATAGGGACAAACCTCTCGCACTTCGTCGCGAAATTACTCTTGAAAACGCTGATGTTACGGAAGAGAGGGTCAGTAGGAGGTACACCCTGCGTTTGGGCAACAGCGGCACTCTTAGCGGGTTGTCTGCGGCTTTGCAGAAGACTTCCCTTTCTGACGTATCCTTGTCGTACGATTTGAAATCTGAGGCTGGATCCACGCCTCTTAGGCCACTGCCGTCTATTCCTACGCGGTCTTCCGACTACTCCCCACTTTCTTTCAATGATTCCACCAGCTTGTCCGATGATAGCGCAGGCTTCGGAACCAGTTCCTTGAAGGATAGTCTCATTGCCACAGCTTTGGATCAGGACTATCTACCGAAGAGCTCGAATGCTGAAGGAGACGAAGTCTGCATGATGGAGCATTGTGACGAATTCATCTTATCGGGTCGATTCTTCAAAGTGGACGAAGCGGCAGGGTTGAAGGCGGGAAAAGGTGGCGGAAGCAGAGCTGGGAAGTCACCATCGGGTGCTGGCGATGGGGGGTCGAAGCAAGGCAGTGGTGACAGTCCTGCGAAGAATACTCGTGCCCAGGGAAATGAGTCTACCGCACGTGGGGGGCCAGGTGGTGGTGGTGACGGAAATGACCCGCCGCGCAGACCTTTCCGCGAGTCGTCTCCTTCTCACTCGCACACCCCAGCTAGGCGACAGCGGAAGAGGAAGGGCACCAGCGAGAGCACAGGAGAGAAGCAGCATCCCGTCTCAGAGCCGAAGACAGGGAAGAAGCAAAAGGCTGCTCTCAAATCTGTGCAGAAGCCTAGTGGATCGCGCAGCGACATCGCAAGCACAAGTGGTCAGCAGAAGAAGGGCAAAAGAAAATCCAACGTTCCGCGAAAGATAGTAATAAGCAAAGAGGAGAACGAGGAGGAGCAGGAAGATGAGACGGCGTTGGTCGAACCAAATGGCGAGGATGACGACGAGGTTAGCGGGAGTTCAGATGAGGAGTCTGGAGATGAGCTGCAGTGCGAAGGTCTACGATACAAACCGAAAGATCCAGATGCGCACTGTGGACCTGTATACCGGGAAACTTCCACCGAGTCCAGCCCCGACTTCCAGAACCTTGAAACAAATCAGAGGTGCGGCTTAGACACATGTTTGAGGAAGAGGCGGAAACGTATGTTGTGGTCTATGAAGCCCCGTTCACACGGCACCCACGAGAGGATGAAGACGGAACTGAAGATCTTCAAGCATTCGGTATTCCAGCATGTCATCGGCAAGGTGAAAACGGCGGAGGTGAAGTTGACCAATTTGGAGATGATTATCGCAGAAGGCGACGACGACTACCTCCTCCGTAACTTCCACACTGACGTCGCGGATAGGTACGAAGACGAGCTGTGCTTCAATGAGGGTGCTGGCGGCACAAGAGAGCGGGAAGCGCCAAGGAGTTTGACACGTCCGAAGTACGTGTACTGTTTTGATCGGATATGTCGCGTTTTCCGCAAAGCCTACATGAATATCAAGCCGGCACAACTGCGCAGTAAGAAGCTTATCAAGAATGTGGTGTCCAATGGCTTCTCCCTGTTCAGCACCAAGCTGAACAGTCACGGAACGGATATCCTGTGCACAGACATCTTCGCCGCAGTATATCGCTACGCCACCAAGAACCCCTACACACAGCTCAACTGCGAACCTCTAGCCCAGGCTGAGGTAAATATAACTTCCATACACACATAGTGATACAGTTACACGATTTAGTTGTTATCGACATGTGACACGTAGAATATGACGATTTCCACATAATATAGAATTTTCCTGCATAGGCACATGAACTCGCTTGGCTAATGTGCATCGCTGAGCTTCCTCTGGCCCCCTTGGACACCGAGGAGATGAGTGATTTCCAGTACTTCGCGGACCAGTACAACAACGAGTTCGCTCGCAAGAAAAACACTCGCTATCATCGCATGGCCTATCCTAAGTCTATTCTGATCAACGCCAAGCGCAGCGACGTGTTCACCAACAAGAAGCGTGTGTTCGAGAGGGAGACTTTTCCAGTACACCTGGAGAAGATGAAAGGAGAATACAGACCGATCAGTTTTATGCACGACGATCGCTGGGTCGCAAAGGTATTTAACCGAGCTAAAAAGTTTGGGTTTCTTTGAAACAATTTCTATCTGTGTGCAAATGATGCGTCTGACATGTGCATTCCCCTTGTTCCAGGAGGAGGTGTCCCCTCGTTTGATCGCTCATTGGAAGCAGCATAAGGAAGGCAAGTTCGTCATTTTTTTTGACACTAGAGATAGCGTTAGCTCAAAAACAGTGCTAATGCTGTAGTGTTGCCTTTGGGGAGAGTGAGCTTACATTTCTTCCTTTCTCTTAAGATGAACAGAAGGAAGCGAAGCTGGCGGAGCGGAGGGCACAGGCGAAGCGTCTCGCTGAGGAGAAAAAGCTGAAGCCATCGGCCGCTGTCCCCCCCTCTCCCAAAAGCCCGCAACTGACTAGGGAGCTTTCCATCGTCCTGTCCAGATGCGATGAGGAGGAGAAGCGAGAAGGTCTGCTTTTAAAAAAACTTACGTTACGCAACTTTCTATTAGAATTAGCAATAAAATCGTCACTGCATAGTTCGCAGTTATAACAAAGTTATGTACGAATATGACGATTTCCTCTTGTGTGATCTGTTTCACTTAGTCTATCTTTATACTGCCGTTATGTAGAAATCGTCATATTTTTCCTTCACGCAAAAATACAATTATGTGTCGTGTTTAAGCAGACTTGCAAGAGGAGGCGGCTGGAGAGGAGGCGATGGAGAAAGAGGAGCAACCGCCAGCAGCAGCGCCGGGCGGCGATAACGATCAAGAGGACGAAGAGGAAGAAAAGGTGAAAGAATTCGCGCAGGGTCCCAAAGGCGTGGAGCAGGAGAGGGTGGAGGGTGCGGGTGCCTCAAGTGCGACGGCCACCCTTCCTTCCGGAGGTGCTGTGGCGGCGGATGAGGAACGTCGCTCCCGCAGTCGTAGCCGGACGCGCATTCCGAGTCCGACAAAGAGTGCGCGCAGTCACCAGAGCACAAGCACAGAGGGACATCGCGTCAAGGAGCTTCAACGCAGCAGGAGTCCGGAAGTGCGCAAACGCAGCGCCGAGAGACGCAGTCGCAGCCGCGGGCGCCGCAGTCGCAGCCGCGGGCGCCGCAGCAGCAGCCGTGGGCAGCGCAGCAGCAGCCGCGGACGCCGCAGTCGCAGCCGCGGGAGGCGCAGCCGCAGCCGCGGGAGACGCAGCCGCAGTCGCGGGCGGCGCAGTCGCAGCCGCGGGCACCGCAGCGGCAGCCGCGGGCGGCGCAGCCGCAGCCGCGGGCGGCGCAGCCGCAGCCGCGGGCGGCGCAGCCACAGCCGCGGGAGGCGCAGCCACAGCCGCGGGAGGCGCAGCCGCAGCCGCGGGCGACGCAGTCGCAGCAACGAGCAGCGCAGCTCCAGCCGCCGTAGCCGCAGTCGTGATCACGGCCATCACAGTGGTGGGCGGCGCAGCCGCAGTCACAGCCGAAATCGCGCTCCACGCACTGACAGTCGTGGACATGGTAGCCGCGGCCGGGCGGAAGAACGATCTATCACCCGAGATCGAAGCCGCGGAGCCAGCGACGCCAGGAGAGGGAAGGAGGATCAAAGCAAAAGTTAGTCCAACCTGCATGTTGAATAATTCTACATATTTTTAAATGTTGTAGTAATCGTCATGTCAATTGTCGTCTTCAACATTTTCCTTCCTTTTCAGCTGATCCTCAGCAGCCGGCACGAGCGGAGGCTACCCTGGACGATGCTCAGCGCAAGGGGAAGAGCAAAGAAGATGAGCAGGCGGACAAAGACCGTGCGCTGAGGCGTCAGCGTCGCCGAATGCGCGTGGTGGCTGAGGACAGCGACAACGGCGGCAAGAAAGCCAGCGGCACCAGCTCCTCTGACGAGTCCAATGACACAACCATTCTGGAACCGAAAGGCGGGGGAAAAAGTGAGTAAATCAGCGCTCCTCACAGTTGCTACTGTGCTAGCTAGGCTAAAAAAAGAGATTTCACATCGCACTAATGGTGGTCGCTTGTATGTTGCAGTTCTGGAGGGAACAACGGCGAAGACAACGAACGCTGCCGCACTGCTGAAGCCGCCGGAGGTGAGCACCGAGCATGAGGCGTATCACGATGACCAGAAAACGAAGAAACTGGCAGGGGGGAATGGAAGGAAGAGGGGACAGGTCGCCAAGAAGTCCATGGACGCGAAAGGTGGATCTGTCGCTACGGCAAGCAAGGCTGGGGATAAGGCGACCGTCCGAGGAGGAACGAAGGTAAGCTGCAGACACTAAGCTACTGGTTCAAAGAGAATTTTTTATTTCACTCACACTATCTTGATAGTTAGATACTAAGAGTTACGGGTGCTGACATGCAAGTGGTAGCACTGCAAAGCTGTCCCGGGCCACTGGTATGTAGAAATCGTCATATCAACTGTTACTATTATACTGTTCAGAAAGAGGCGCACAAGACCACGCCGAGCGACGAAAGCTCTGATTCGGATGCGGCGTTCGATCCGGAACGTTTTCGTCGAGAGAAGGAGGGACGTGCGGAGAAACGACGCATAGGCGACGCACCCGGCCACGGCATCCACCAGAAAAGGGCTAAGGTACGCAATTGCCCAAGGCAAAATATGAGGAAATCTGCAAAATTAATTCTGAATGCAAAAAGTTCTTTTTTGGCGAGAAAATATTACTTACTCCATGTTTTTCGTTGTACCAGGGCCAACCCCGTCAGCTTTCCGACGATGAGGACGACCCTGACTACGCGCCAGAGGAGAAGTTGGGAAAACGGGGAACTAAACGCGGTGCGAAGCGGGGTGGTCGTTGAACTGGACGGAAAAATCACTCTTACTTAGCATAACATTTTTCCTACATACTTCGTTTTTTTATGTATAGGCGCTCCCATATCGTATACTTAACCTATCGTGTACTCCAGAGTTCGGTGACGATGTTACTGTACTTCTGCCTTAGTCGATGACTAGTTAAAGCGTTGGTACCTATTTATCAATTTCACTTGTTAGTTAATTTTTTAGGGTGTCTAGCACCAGTCTTAGGCCCGCTGCTTCAGTGCGCAGTATTCGGGAGAGAAAGGGGAGGGAGGGAAGCTAGGGAGGGTTCGGGTGCAGTATGTAGAGGTTGGCGAACTTTCAATTCACCCGCAACTCAATGCGTTACATATTCCGCTTTTAACTCCCACATCGGTGTTGCTTTGCTAGGTTAGCTTAGTACCATACGCTCATGTAGTAGCCTTCTCTACATCGTAATGCGTGTAAGTGCGTATACATCTTCTTGGTGTAACGTTTCCTTCAAAAGTGGACGCCTAATTAAAATCTTTCTCATCAGCGTGACTTTTTCCTTGCGCCATGTCTCTTCCGACAATGTCGGAGTGGTTACTGTTGTGGAAAATGTGGCAAAAGTCGTTGAACGAAGCACGAGAAACGTGCTTTTACATGTATAATTTTTACTACTACGTAGATGACTGACGTCCTGCATGACATAGCAGAGGATGAGGAGGAGGGAAGTGAGGATGCAAACACCGATGACTCTCACGCTTACAGGCGGAAGTGGTTGCCGGGTTTCAGGCCTCCTAGAAATGAACCGTTCAAACCGAAACATCCCGTTGGGCCAATTGGCTTCACTGATTGTCCCTCTGCTGGGGAGCTTTTTCTCAGGTTGATGAAGAAGGCGCTCACCTTAGCGATGTTTGAGACAAATAAACACGGAGCCAGAAAGTACGGGAAAAGGTGGCGACCTCTGACGTGGAGGGAATTCCTCAGGTTCTGTGGATTGTGGTTGGGAACTGCTGCAGTTGAGAAGAATAATTACGAGTGAGAGATAAGGGAGGGTGGGGCATTAAGGCTGTACTTCAATTCCTTTCTGTTATAATTTAATTTTTTTCATATGAAAAGCGATGATTCACTGTGTTTTACTACAGAGATTTCTTTGACGAATTCGACATGTTGACGGAGACTCCCGGGTTTCGGAGATATATGACGAAGACCAGATTTTCATGGATCCTTCGGTCTATTCACTTGGAGGACAGCGACTACATCACGGTTGGCAAAACGCAATAATTATCACACATAGCACATGACGAAATCATCATATAACAATTGCAGCAAGAAGTATGCTGAAGCTACCTTTATGTTGTGTTGAGTAGGAGGCCAAGATGAACGACAAGAACGACCCGGAGCACTACGACCCGCTTGCGAAACTGCGAAGGTTCTTCGAGACGGCGATGAAGTCTTTCATTGACCACTTCCAGCCAGGAGAGTCAATTTCTATTGACGAGACACTCTTCCCTTACACTGGACGGTGGGCGGAGCGCCAGAAAATGGTCGGGAAGCCTAACCCCTATGGAATTCGAGTAGGGAAAAGCAGCATGAAATAAATGCAAATTCAAAACTACTTTAAGTGTTGATGTGAACTAAAAATTTTTAACACTGCAGATCTATTCGTGTTGCGATGCCCGCCAAGCCTACGTACTGTCCGCCAAAATCCACACTTCCTCAAAGGGCCACCGGGCAAACTTCAGGCTGAATGATGGTGAAACTAGGCCTCTGCTTCGGTATATGCACGAACTCGTCCATGACGCCAGAATTGCGGGACAAAAGTGAGTCAAAAAGCGTAGCGAAACTTAACCGTATTGTCATAAGTAGAAACCTGTGCATATGACGTTTTCGTCATATTTTATATTTAACCATCTATGAGAAAATATTGCAATTTGTTTTCAGCCACCGAGTGTACGTGGACAACGCTGTAAGCAGACACTGTAGCTGTGTTACCATTTGTCCTATCGTGACAACAGTACGTGTCTCAATTAAAGGATAAGTGCATCGTTTTTTTTATTTATACAGTATGCTCACGTGGACTGGTTTGAGTACATGAGGAGTATTCAAACGTTCTGTTGTGGAACAGTGAAGATACCTTGGGGAATTCCAAAACTGATGCTGAAGAGAAAGGACAAGTTGTGGAAGGATCTGCCACGCGGGTGGGCTGGAACAATGAAAACTGACAACTGTACAATCATCAACTGGCGTGACTCCAAGCCCTGTGTCTGCCTGCACACGTACGTTAGGAGAGAGTTAAGAAAATTCGGTTGAGAGTTCACTTCTACTACTACGTTTTAGCGTTTCTGCTACTTGTGTGTACAATTATCTGTCAGGCTACCGGACGTTGACAACAAATGGGAGCAGGTCAGGCGTAAATGTCTGTTGAAGGATGGGAAGTGGGAGGTGAAGCCAGTGATGATCCCGCTGGCTATTGCTTACTACAACTACGCCATGGGAGGTGTAGACCTCGCAAACCAGATGTCATCCTATGTGATGAGGCGCTACCGCAACAAGTGAGACTGTTTCTTTTGTTGCTTTTATGTAGAAACTTCCATTAATCCATAGTTGAACGCATTGGCAACCATTTACTTTAATCGCAGACGCTGGTACATGGCGGGAGGTTGGCAGTATATCATGCTAACAGCAGTGAACAACACGCACTCCATCATGCGGATGCTGTTGCCAAAGGACGTGGCCGCTAAGTACACCACTCGGGTAAGGTTGCAATACGTGTTAATGCAATATGACGATATCGACAAATTGTTGAGTTTGTAGGACTGTTTGTTGGACATAATCGATTACCTGTTGATCATGGGAAAGCGAGAGGCAGGGGACAAGGATCGCATCCGACCGAACAAGGGAAAGCGGAAAAGGTCGGCATCGGTAAATTCGGAAGGACACTGGCCGGAAGTGATTCCGAATAAGAGATACCGAAATTGCGCATGCTGCACATCCCACGGCGTTAGGAAACAAACACATATTCTTTGCGGAAAGTGTAGCACTGCTCTTTGCGATGCGTGCTTCAAGTCTTACCACTTGAAGTGATAGATGGCCGAGCAGGCCCCTCCGTGCTATTACTTTCTTTGCGTTGTTGATATGACGAAATCCTCTTATGATTTGTCGCAGATAAACCTTGTTTTCCCCATTTCCTTTCAGTCTTACTTTCCTTGCGTTCAAAAGGTTATAATTGATAACCTACTTTACCTATGCCTGTGCTGAAATCATTTCACTTACTTTGCAGATATTTTTTCAGGTTTTAGCTTCCTTTCTCATCACCTGTGGGTAACACACACACTACACGTTACTTTGCACACTATCCTTCGCAAAACTGAGCAGTAGTAGATGTGCATGTGGGGTTACCACTTGCTACATTCAACCACCAAAAAGCATGCTTTACACAACCGAACCATTACTACACTCAGAAGTATGACCAATTCTTCATCTAACCATTTCCTCTTCTATTTGCAGATGGCAACGAGCGGGCAGAGCGAGAGTGAGGTGGACGACGTATTCGAGGAACTGCCTCTTGAGCTACCGTTGCACCCAGAAGCTCAGACGCCACGGCATCTGGTTCCGGCTACAACGGAGACACCGGTGCAATTCGCTAAACTGGATGCTACCTTGAAGGAGCCTGTAAGCAAATTTGGCATGTCTCCATTGCTCGGATTCCCCTTTAACTGAATTCCTGACTTGTAGGCGAGCGCCAACAAAGTCCTGGTTATCTCATTCCGACCCGGAAACGCCAACATCAGCGTCATTCCCGTGCACAACATGGACCCCATCTTTAAAAAAATGAAGTTGTGTCCCCTCTCTCAGCTCATTCATTCCCTCTACTGGTTCTACACCACCCACCATCAGGACGGGATACACTACGGCTATGCCCACCCGCCGGCCAATCTTCAAGTTGGACTACCGGTGGCTGTTCACAGAGTGTGGCGCAAGAAGAACAAGTCCGTGTACATGCGGGCTGTTGTCACGGAGATCAACGATGATGGGCAGACCGTGAAAGTGGACTACCTCGACATCGACGGAAAAAATGCGACTACGCGCATTGCCGATACGAGGTTACAATTGCGGTTACTTCCACACTCTAGCACTGCTCGATGAATGAATTTGACGATTTCTACATATTTTTTCCTTGTTTGTTTTAGACCTGTGCCTGCGCGTATGATCACGCAACTTCCGGCCCAGGCGATCACAGTCAAAGTGAGAGGCATCAAGCCTGTTGGCGGAGCTGGATGGTGCAACGATGCCCAGAAGATGATCAAAGGTTTCGGATGGCGCGGGTCTCGCTTCAACGCTCCGCGAGCCGTAGTGCACGGCGAACCTGGTGATGGTGGTCCAGTGGAAGTAGAGATGTACATCGTCGATGGTCATGGCATCACCACCGCCAACTTTGGAAAGGAGCTGATGCGTCACAACTACGCTACTGTGGAATGAGGGGAAAAGAAGTCGTGCCTCAACCTGATATGACGAAATCTGCAAAACTTAGCAGCATTTGCATAGATTTACACTGTCGTCACCCCGCTGCCGAGCGTTACAGACGTAGTTATAACAGGTTGAGGCACACCATTTGCGACAGTCACTTCTAGATTCGAAAGCAAGAGCTTGAAAATAGTTTAATCCATTTTCGCTTAGCTTTACAGTATAGCATTAAATAATGCAATGCAATTAGGTCTATGCCAGTTTCTTTAGCCAAGTACTTCAGCCAGTTTTTTAGCTACTTTCTTTAACTAGTTTAGCAGCATAATCTCAAACCGGGTTATACAGCAATCTACGATACGGTTCTATGCGTAGTGCTCATGTCTCATTCCAAAAAATACCAGTCAGGTTTTAAACGCATTGGTCTCAAAGAGTCATACGTGTTGGTTGAATGTGTCACGTGTGTTCAGTTTGCAAAATTTGATGAATAAAACCTTGTTGACAAAAATTCGTCTGTAATTGGAATGAATGGTTAAGTCGTGACGCAAATGGGTAAACCATTGCTCTATCTATTACAACACAGAAGCGTTTGAATTCTTGCTTTACTCATTCGCGTCACCACTGTAAATACCAAAAAAGAGTATACCTGCAGACAAATACCACTGCTACTGTAACGAAAAAAATTTTACACTTTCTAGCACAACACAACGCGATGTCTCAAGACGTTGGTGAGCAGGAAGAACTTCCAGACCTGGAGGGCTCAGAGGATGAGTTGCAAAGAGAGGAGAGAAGAAGGAAACAGAACGAAGAGCTGAAAGAGTACCGAGAAAAAATGGCCAGGAAGGAAGCGAAGAAGAGAGCCGAAAAGATCAAGCTGGCAGAGGAAAAAAGGAAGAAAAGATCAGAGAAGGCCATCGCAGAGCTCAAGCGATTGGAGGAAATGAAAGAGAAGGAAGAGAAAAAAAAGGCTGAGAAGATCAGATTGACGGAGGAGAAGCTTTTGAAGAAAGAACAGAAGAAGGCCAAGAAGATTTTAGTGGCGGAAGAAAAAGAGAGGAAGAAGAGAGAGAGGAGAGTCGAGAAGGCGAGACTGGCCAACGAGAGACAGAAGCGAAAAGAAGAGAAGAGAATGGAAAAAAAGGAAGCTTGACAAAAGAAACACAGAAGATCAAAAGGGATTAGTGGAAAAAATTGAGCTTGCAATGAATACATAGCTTTCGGTGAAAGTACAGTTGGTTACTTTTCCTGTCCGTAGACTCACGAAAAAAGAAAAAAGGCTATTTCAAAAATTTTTTCTCACAATAACTGGAAAAGAATTAAAAGAAATAAAAAAAACGTATACGCACAGCAAAAGAAACCAACTAAAACCCATTGATCACTTTGTCATTGTCGATGTCATAAACTTAGTCTTGACCTGTTAGGAAATGTTGATACTTGTTGAAAAAATGATGACGTCATTGATGATGAAATCAGAACGTACTCTGCATATGACAATCACCAAACCTAAAATTTGTAGAAATTTTCATATTACACGTAGGAAAACACGCATGACGTTTTTTAAAAAAAATCAACCCAAATCAAAATTTTCAAAAATCCTCAAAATTTACCCATAATTATGCCGATTACCTTATGAGAATTGAGTGATATGACGATAAAAAGCTAAATCGTCACACGAGTTACCTGACTTTGGCAAAATATGTGGAAAAAAAACTCGAAATATGACGATTTTTTGGCCCAAAAAAAATGACGATTTGCTTCTGATATGTGGATCCGGAAACACAAAATATGACGATCGAAAAACAAAAATATGTAGATTGAAAAACAGAAATATGTGGGAAAATCGTGACGATTTCTACCCCCAAAATCCTATGACAGATAAAGGGATAATAGTGCAGGTACAGTACTGAACTGCTTGCTTTTGCATGCTTGTTTCCTAAATTCTCAGGATTCTAATAAAAAAATTTTGGTTGAAATCCGTGCATTAATGCAGAAGTTATGGGCCCTTTTGAGGTGACATATTCGAGTAAACACCCGGGCCTACTTGTTTGCTTTGCTTGATTTGCAAGATTTATTGGCCAAGTGTATGTATCAGTGACGCCTGAGGCGTCTTAGGCATTTGAAGCCTCACCAAAAAAGGTGAGAGCTTCTTCAGCAACAGCGGACAAGCCGCTGAAATATGCAAATTATTGTGCAAATTTAAATGCATTAGTACTGTATTTGGCTTACGGTAAAATTTTTTTACAAGCATGTCGGAAATCCGAAGATGAATATCCAAGTTTGCAGAGTGCGCATGCATATGTATTCGTGAACTTTTTTATGACACGTTTGACCATTTCTGGGCTGTATTTGTTTGCCATGAAAGAATTACAGCATGCTTCTACGTCTTTGACCAATAATGCTGTATCATCTGAGAGTCGAGCCATGCGAATAAGCTGCGAATACAATGTAACGGGTGTTTACTATGATATGTCACCTCGAAAATGCTTATAACTTCTGTATTAATGAAGGGATTTGAACCAAAATTTTTTTAAAAGAATCCTGAAAATATGCCTGACTAACATGCAAAATTTCATTGATGGGCCTTAAGTACGAAGGGAATTATGAAGCCTCAAACATTGGGTCAAAATCTGCAGTGGCGTGAAAAGCGCTCGAATTTCAAAGTCCACATGGCAGAAGGTGTGCTGTTCCGCTCCATTCAAGCATCCATTCGGATCTTCTGCAGCTTACAACCCCTGAACATTGAGGGAACATTGCCGCAATCTTTATGAACATGCTTGAAAAAGAGTATTTTCCAGAGTTTTGAAGACGGCTGCACAAGTGCTGAAGAGTGGAGGTGGGCACTTCGAAAAATGGGTCCTGAAAAGTCGTCGCTTGTTTCTTCGTTAATAGTGAGCGTATGTTAATGAAATTTTGCAAGCTTGTTAGGCATATTTTCAGGATTCTAGTGCAAAAAAATTGGGTGAAATCCATGCATTAATACAACAGTTATGAGCATTTTTGAGGTGACATATCATAGTAAACAGCCTCGCAAAACTTTGAAGCTGAATGCATCCGTTTTATTGTAAAGATTGACCATTGGTTGACCTGTACTGACGTTTACAGTCATATCAAGATATGTCCTATGTTCATTGCTAAGCCTAAGCCTAAGCCTATGTCAATTGCTAAGCCTAAGCCTATGTCCATTGCTAAGCCTAAGGCTAAGCCTATGTCCATTGCTAAGCCTAAGCCTAAGCCTATGTCCATTACTAAGCCTAAGCCTAAGCCTATGTCCATTGCTAAGCCTAAACCTAAGCCTATGTCCATTGCTAAGCCTAAACCTAAGCCTAAGCCTAAGCCTATGTCCATTGCTAAGCCTAAGCATAAGCCCATGTCCATTGCTAAGCCTAAGCCTAAGCCTATGTCCATTGCTAAGCCTAAGCCTAAGCCTTGCTAAGCCTAAGCCTATGTCCATTGCTAAGCCTAAGCCTAAGCCTATGTCCATTGCTAAGCCTAAGCCTAAGGTTATGTTCCTTGCTAAGCCTCATCCTAAGCCTATGCCCATTGCTAAGCCTAACCTATGTCCATTGCTAAGCCTAAGCCTATGTCCATTGCTAAGCCTAAGCCTATGTCCATTGCTAAGCCTAAGCCTAAGCCTATGTCCATTGCTAAGCCTAAGCCTAAGCCTATGTCCATTGCTAAGCCTAAGTCTAAGCCTATGTCCATTGCTAAGCCTAAGCCTAAGCCTATGTCCATTGCTAAGCCTAAGCCCTAGCCTATGTCCATTGCTAAGCCTAAGCCTATGTCCATTGCTAAGCCTAAGCCTATGTCCATTGCTAAGCCTAAGCCTAAGCCTATGTCCATTGCTAAGCCTAAGCCTAAGCCTATGTCCATTGCTAAGCCTAAGCCTAAGCCTATGTCCATTGCTAAGCCTAAGCCTAAGCCTATGTCCATTGGTAAGCCAAGCCTAAGCCTATGTCCATTGCTAAGCCTAAGCCTAAGCCTATGCCCATTGCTAAGCCTAGCCTATGTCCATAGCTAGCCTCCGTCCGTACCACTCATCATATATGTACACGACACTACGTACTTTTACATTATGATATGAATGAATATAACTTGTCCCCATTTCATTTCTCCAGGGTGAGCGCAGGCAGCTACAGCAAGCAGAGCCGATGGAATGTCATCTCTGACACCGGCACTTCGTTTCTCATCGGCCCTGGAGAAGAGATCGGTGCCATCGCTCAGCAACTGGGTGGAAGCTTCGACAGAAATCAAGGGGCGGTAAGAATAATTGCCCAGTCATTCACATTGGATGGGATTGCGCTCGTCGTACGCCAGGCAGGCGCATTCAATTGCTGTCCATGCCTGTGAACAGGTGTCCAGCCATGCATGACCATATCGAGCGTACGCCAGCGCCAGTCCAATGTGATTATGGCAATGTTGCTGATACAGCCTAAAAGCCTAATCTTCTACGTATGTTTACCATCTTTCTTTTTCCATGGGGGAAAAGTTACACATAAAGTTTTGGTGTAGGTATGTTATGTACATACCGGTGTCGTGTGTGTACGTACGTAATGCCAAAACTATATTTCTTGCTAGCAAGAATTATATATTTTTGGTAATACGTGTAGCGAGTATTGTACTGAAAACACCATCAATCCTGCGTTATTATTTCATTGCATTTTCAACTCAAGATACCAATCACTCTCATCTTTGTGCTTTTCTTCTTTCAGTACACAATATCCTGCACAGCCAAACCTCCTCCAATCGTATTCACCATCGGTGGCATACAGTACCCCATCAGTTACAAGAATTACATCATCCCAGCAGGAGATAATCGAACTTGCCTAATCGCAATGGATGGTGGTTCATTTGGAGGCCCAAGTTGGATATTGGGTGACACATTTATCAGACAGTTCTGTAATGTGTACGACTACGCAAATAAGCGCATCGGGTTTGCTCAAGCCTACCACAACTACTGATAAAAGAGCAGAGTGTTACATGTTTTTGTGTTATACATTCTTGGTATGCTGGGACAACTCTGTAATGTATACGACTCAAATAAGCGCATCGGATTTGCTCAAACCTACCACAACTACTGATAAAAGAGCAAAGTGTCACAAGTAATTCGTGTTATGCACTCTTGGTATGCTGGGAACGCGACGGTTAGGTGCGGTAAAGAATTTTTTTGCAATATGACCAATAATATTGCACGATTCACCTTAATGGAATAAATTGTGTGTTGCACAGTAATCACATTTTAGGCACATAATGCAGCTACTAGAATATGACGGTACGTACGCTATGTACGTACGGCGCATGATGGTCAACATACACAAACAACATTAAAAGAATTGATCACATGGTATCAAGAATAGTCACAAGAAAATAAAAATTCCCCACATGACATGACCAAAACCTCCTTTGCTTACCAAAAAATAAAATGCATACGGTGGTTAGCAACTTCGTATCGTACAAAAAGCAAAAATTCAGTATTATCAAGAGTATGTACTATGTCGGAAGGCACGAAAGCATACTGTTGTAACACAACGTGTAAACGCAAATAAACAGCTAGAGTTTGCTTGTACATACGTAGAGTGCAATCAAAGCAACTAAAGCAGACAGGCCTACTTTTTAGAATACACAGTATTATATGGGCATTGGAAAATAAGACTGCTTTTACATAAATTCAGCATTCTCAGAACTTATAAAGCCGTGAGGACATATTCCAGCTACATAGTAGCACGAAATCTACAAATATATTGATACTTTCTGTCTTTTTTCCTAAATTGTAGGGTACTGTGAGGTAAACCCGGACATTGGGATAAACCCTGACACCTAGCATATCTCAGCAACCATACGACCGCTTGAGACAAGTATTCTACCAATCGATTTATTGAACTCTCCCCTTTCACATGAGCTACCATGTTCATCAAATCATTTGCTGAAGCGGCAAGTTAAGAAAAGCTTAGGTGTCCGGGTTTACCCCACAGTACCCTACAACATGCCTATGAATAGCTCCACCCCCCCCCCCTAAGCCAACCACGTGAAATAAAAAAGATAGTCACCAGAGCACCAGCCCCAATCCTAATAGTGCAACGATGTGTACATAACGACATCAGCTACAGCACACAAACGTATGAATGTACATACCATCAACTCGTCATTACATCATATAGCAGTACTATAAGTGTGTACAATTGGCAATAGCGTGTTATGAAAGTGCGGGGTAATTCGGGTCGGCTGGGGTAATTCGGGCCATTTCTTCCCAACTCAATTAGGAGGCGCATGGGGAAACACATTATCACCAATTTTCTCCCTTTTCCAATTGGAAATCAGGTTAGGTGACCCAAATTACCCCCGGCCCCAAACTACCCCGCGCTATCATACTTACAATATTCTTCAGTCATACCATACGACACACACGTAAACAAACAGATACAGGGTGTCCCGAAATAAACCGGCCACCTTTCCGGGCATGTAACTCTGGAACGACACTTGAAATTTTCATGCGGTTTTTTTTTATCTTGTAGCCAAGGCTTTAACTGAGATCTGTACAAAATTTTAGCTTTGTACGCCCAGTGGAAGGTGCTCAAACATCTTCTTTCTCCGGCGGTCAAAAACGAGGGTTTTTCTGGTAGTGCCGATTTAGTGATCTATTGTGCATGGGTCCAAGACATAATTAGTCTCATAATGAAAAAGAAGTCCCAAAATGCTAGGAAATGTGAATCTCACGCAGTAACCCCAATTCCACCATAGCAAACGCATGGAACAGAGTATCTTGAAAAATTAAGGCCGAATTTTTCTCCATACTGAAGAAAAACGTCGATTTTGATCTTCGATATTCAAACCGTCGTAATTTCCGAAGTATGTGGACCAAATAGCTGAAATTTTGTACAGATCTCAGTTGAAGCCTTGACTACAAAATAAAAAAACCGCATGAAAATCTCAAGTGTCGTTCCAGAGTTACATGCCCGGAAAGGTGGCCGGTTTATTTCGGGACACTCTGTAGATAAATATCTCACTCACATCCATTCACCATTTTTGTCCGTCACCCTAAGCTTTCCCCTGAAACCTCACCTATCTCAGTTGACCGACGGGTACAAGGCGCCATTGCTGAAACCTTTCTTCGAAGGCGGTATCAAATGCGCCGGTAACTCTCCGGGCGGAATTTCGTGACCTTCCACCTTAAAATTCCCAAACGGTGTATGTATAGACCAGTTGCGTTGAGAATTCTTGGTCGCTCTTCAAAGTCTCCGTTGATAACTGGTTTGTGCAACCGTTGACCACGGACATATGGAAGAGTTGTGCAACCGTTGAGAACCACCACTATAGCAGTTGCGCAACCGTTGACAGCCGTTGGTTGCGCAATTTTCATACGCTGGTTGTCAACGGTTGCACAACTCCTACATGTTGGTTGTCACCGTTGGTTACGCAATTTTCATACGCTGGTTGTCAACGGTTGCACAACTCCTACATGTTGGTTGTCACGGTTGCACAATTCCTCCATATGTCGGCCGTCAACGGTTGCACAACCAGTTGTCCTTTGAAGATCGGGAGGAATTAAGAAAACTGGGGTACTGTGGGTAAACCCGGCCACCAAAGCTGCTTTGAACTTGCTGTTCTGCAAATGATGAACCATATAGCTCATGCGGAAGAGGAGAGTCCAAGGAATCGATTGCTATCCTATTTGTCTTAATCGGTCCACTGGTTGCTGAGATATGCAGCCTTAAAACTATGGTGGCGGGATTTTCCCATGGCCGGGTTTACCCCACATTACCCTACATGATACATAGGTACCTTCAGATTGATCAGGTAGTTTGCCAACGCCCACTCATCTGCATCCAGCATTCCATCTTTATCGATGTCGGCCAGTCGCCAGATTTTTCCCAGGACAGAGTTGGGCAGCTTCGATTTTACCATGTGTGCTTTGGCGGAAGCGCCTAAAAACATGAAAGAATCGATCCAACTGGAAAAACAGATTCACTCATTATTTATTACGATCTCCATGTCCAAAACCGTACTAAAATGCTCGTGTCATTTATGGGTACTGTAGGGCAAAACGGACGCTATACGTTCGTTCAGTTTTGAAGATACAGCGTCCATCCAGGGCTCATTCGAAAGCTCATGACTTACCCCACAAACTACCCGCTCAGTGCCATGCTTACCCCATGTTACCCCAATTTCTACCCGCAATCTTTCCATCCACCTGCTTCTGCATCTTATAGGCACCCCAATACTACGCCTTCCTTTTGGTTTCTACTAGAGATGGGCCGAGACCCTCGGTCTCGGTCTCGTGAAATCTCGGTCATTTTTGGCGATCTCGGCTTTTGAATTTTCAAATTCTCGGTCTCGGCCAAATTTCCCTAATCTCGTCTAGGTCTCGTCAAAAAGTCAAAGTCTCGGTCTCGATTTCAGCAATAATTCTAGTCTCGGTCCTTCTCTTAGTTGCCCTAAATTACCCCCCATCTTACCCGTAATCTTCCCATCCACCGGTCCTCAAACTACCCGCAATCTGTACCCAACTTACCCCCATATCTTACCCGTAATCTTCCCATCCACCAGTCCTCACAAATTACCCCACCATCCTTACCCATAATCTTCCCTCCACCGGTCCTCACAAATTACCCCACCATCCTTACCCATAATCTTCCCTCCACCGGTCCTCACAAATTACCCCACCATCCTTACCCATAATCTTCCCTCCACCGGTCCTCACAAATTACCCCACCATCCTTACCCATAATCTTCCCTCCACCGGTCCTCACAAATTACCCCACCATCCTTACCCATAATCTTCCCTCCACCGGTCCTCACAAATTACCCCACCATCCTTACCCATAATCTTCCCTCCACCGGTCCTCACAAATTACCCCACCATCCTTACCCATAATCTTCCCTCCACCGGTCCTCACAAATTACCCCACCATCCTTACCCATAATCTTCCCTCCACCGGTCCTCACAAATTACCCCACCATCCTTACCCATAATCTTCCCTCCACCGGTCCTCACAAATTACCCCACCATCCTTACCCATAATCTTCCCTCCACCGGTCCTCCCCAATAACCCCACCAGCCTTCCCCATAATCTTCCCTCCACCGGTCCTCACAAATTACCCCACCATCCTTACCCATAATCTTCCCTCCACCGGTCCTCACAAATTACCCCACCATCCTTACCCATAATCTTCCCTCCACCGGTCCTCACAAATTACCCCACCATCCTTACCCATAATCTTCCCTCCACCGGTCCTCACAAATTACCCCACCATCCTTACCCATAATCTTCCCTCCACCGGTCCTCACAAATTGCCCCACCATCCTTACCCATAATCTTCCCTCCACCGGTCCTCACAAATTACCCCACCATCCTTACCCATAATCTTCCCTCCACCGGTCCTCACAAATTACCCCACCATCCTTACCCATAATCTTCGCTCCACCGGTCCTCACAAATTACCCCACCATCCTTACCCATAATCTTCCCTCCACCGGTCCTCACAAATTAAATTACCCCCATATCTTACCCGTAATTTTCCCATCCACCGGTCCGATCTCTTCGAACTGCTCGTCCCACTTGTATCGCTCCCTACTGACGATCCACTCGCCGGTCTGCGCCTCGTCCTTGCCCCTCTGGATGCCCTCTCCGGTGCCAAAGCCGAACGGGGACTCCTTCGTGTTGTCGAAAGCGCCGCCGCGTACCTCTTTCACAGAGGAGGTGGTACTGGGGTTCGCCACGGCCATGCCGTCTTCTACCGCCCGCCGTTCTAATTCTTCTTCTTTTGGGATCTGGGCCATGAGACGGGCTGAAAGATTTGGGGGAGAAATGGTACTAAATAGAGAATGAGAAGATGCTATTTACCTTGCGGTAACGCGATTGTGTTGGTCGACACGCGGTATTTAGAGAGAAGGTTTGGATCGGTGTCTGCGGGGTGGTCGACCTTGTTCAATCATCTGGAAGCGTCAAAGGAGCGAGTGAAAAGAAGAATTGACAACAAATGACATCAACGACCTCACAGGCACCGATCCAAACTTTTACTAAATGCAGCGAGGTCGCCATCGACCAACCCAATCGCGTTACCGCAACTCGTCCATACTCTGGCCAATAAGAGTTCGCTAATAGAACGCAAGTCGTGCTGCGTAAAATAGAATCACAAACGCGAATTTCTGTCCGTGCATCGTGTACTTCTATTTTTCAGGATACATGAAACTACGCAGGACACCTTGAGTCCAATACCAAATTCTCCTCGGCCAGACTACTAGTATATGCCGCCTCTGATAACCGAAGTACGTGTATGTATGTCACTATGTACGTCCGACGTGACAGCTCAACATCCGAAAATAACTCGGTAATTGAGCCATGAGATGAAAGACGTTATGACGGCTTTGTGCGATGTGCTTTGTGCGATACCGATATCGGAGGCAAGCATGGAGTCGACCACGTCGATTTTCTTCTGATCCAGCGAATGAAAACGGGAGAAATCCTGATGCTGCAGTTGTTCCTGCATTCGACGCAAGTCGGGAAAATCGCCGGGAGATATATTGTGCTCCCTCTGCAAACATACAAATGCATGAGAACAACTCGTACGTATGGACCAGTTGCGTTGTCGCGATTGGGATGGTCGATAGCGACCCCGCGGTATTTAGTAAAAGTTTGGATCGGTGCCTGCGCGGTCATCGACGTTTATTCGGCGTTAATTTTTCTTTTCACTCGCTCCTTTTCTGCTCCCAGATGACTGAACAACGTTGACATCCCCGTGGGCACCTATCCAAACTATGCTAAATACCGCGAGGTTCAAAAGATTCACGGTAGTCAGGTCAAGGTGGTTGTCTTACTTTCCCCAGGTTCCCTACATACCGTATTTATGGGGCAATGCAAAAATAGAGAGGTGCTATATGGGGCTATGCATAGGGGGGGGGGGGGCTATGCAGACATCGGCACGGTATCAAGGGTGGGGGTCTGTAGTTGGGGTTATGTCGGGTCTAAAATGTGGGGTCAGCCACATATACCCCAGGAAAAATTTTTTTTTTGCAACATACCCCCAGAATTTCCAACATACCCCCAGAAAAAAATCGCTACATACCCCCAGATTTCCAACATACCCCCAGATGAAAATGACAGCATACCCCCAGATTGTCAACATACCCCCAAATTCAGTGCTGCAAATTTTTGCACCCATCAAAGAGGTGGATGCAGAGTGGGGTATCCGTTCAGATGCCCCAAAGCAAATTTACTTGCATGCTACCAATGAACCAAATACTGAATTTGATCACCTCAACTATAACAATGATGGAGAATACAGAAACTACTGCCACCATCTAATGTGTTTTACTAGCAGTGGCTGTAATATATCATGTGCAGGATAGATAAAGTAGACAGTAGTATGTAGTAACAGTAAGCAGTGGCTTCATTGATTTTCCACTTGACATAAAATGTCTTTCTTCATTATATTGCCATATTTATTTTTTCTACTCAAAAAAACTGGGGGTATGTGTGGCAGTGGGGGTATGCAAAATTGCTCCAAAAAACTGGGGGTATGCATGGGGGTATACAAAATTGGTCCAAAAAAACTGGGGTATGCGTGGGGGTATGCTGATTTTATTTTTTGGGGGTGTGTTTGGGGTATTGTTGGAATTCTCAAAATCTGGGGGTCTGCGTGGGGTTATGTGAGGGGGTGGGTGGGGGTATGCTGAACATACCCCCAGCTGACCCCAGGCCGACGTCTGGATGCATATAGGGGGGGGGGGGGGGGCATGCATGGGGCTATATGCACCGGTAGCATGACTCCGGACCCTTCCCGGTTTCGCACAGAGAACAAATTTCGGCCTCCCCTCCCTCCCTCCTCTCTCCTCTCTCGCTCGTCTCTACTCTGCTGTGCCGCTTCCCTCATTTCTTTCTTGTCCTGAGGCAAAGTAATTATCTCTCTTTTCTGCGCCAATGTCTTATGCGTTTATTCTGCTGTGTCCTCTGTCTATTGCAAACAGAGTAGTATTACATTACATAAAACAATCACAAGTCAAACAAACAAAACAATAGGCTGGCAATAGGAAATAGTAAATGCCGCATTCAAGTACTAGCTAGCTAGCTTGTGACCCAGTCCATGACTTTTTGCGTTTGGTCTGTTCTCTTGAAAAGCCTTGCTCAAATTGTTGGGCACCTTCTTTTTCTTCTCATTTCTTGCGCCTTTGTTCACTTTGTTAGCCTTCTCACCACCAAGAACTCCCCTTCTTGCGATAGCTGCAGCCTCCTGGAACTCCAGCCAGTTCCAGAGGAAACGCGATAAAGCTCCAGCCATCTGCTCCAGGTGTCTTTCGTCGCATTACAATGTACAGTAACAGAATCTTCACTATGCTCTACAATCTCGTTTATAAACTCTTCAGGAAAATTCAACAGATCTGCCATGTCAACAATAAAACGAAACCTCACGAACATAAAACTGACATCTGCTAACAGTGACAAATGTCCGCAGAGTGGGCAGCGGAAGGATGAGCAAAGTTTTGTGGTGCATCTGTGTGCCTGTTTCATTGTTCTGCCCTTTGTCCCCCTGTTGTCCTCTCTAGTGAAACACTGTCAATGTTTTGACTTTTGCCTTCGGCATAATACCCTGTCTGACTGGTTTTGGCTGAGAGACGACGACGGAGAGAGGAGAGAGGGAGGGGAAGCAAAATTTGTTCTCTGTGCGAAACCGGGAAGGGTCCGGAGTCATGCGCACCGGTAAATACGGTATGCTAACCGCACTATTTTTGTACCTCACTAGATACATAGACTGACATACCTGAATGTTAGCGAAGATCTTGTCCAAATTGCTGATAAGTTCCTTCTTTCTCTTCTCCTTTCCGATCATGGAAGGCATCTCTTTCTTCAACTGAGCCATTATGAACGCGTGCACCTGTAAGAGTACACAAAGCAAATCGCATTTTGAAATGCCAATAGAGCACAATCTAACGCAAACAGTTCTTTTACATTGCATTATCTGAGACAAACAAACACAATAATAATATTTATCGAAGAACACTGATTTCCGAGCAGTAAACCAGCCAGATTGCACTGGCATCCTTACAGATCCTTTGAAACATTAGCCCATTTCTGAGCACGACTGAAACTTAACGCAAACAATGTAAACGCAAACCAACCACAGTAATAACATATTTATTTGAGACACACGCGACCTTGCCTTCGAATAAACCAGCCAGATTGGATTGACATCCTTATAGATCCTTTGAAACATTAGCACTTTCTGAGCACGACTAACGTCAATAATTTCACAAGAGAGCACACTTTTTGTCCCTCCCAATTTACTTACAACATGTACATTGCTTGAGTTCTAATCCTGGGGGGGGGGGGGGGTGGTGGTCTAAAAGTGACCGCCGAAACATCAAAGTCACGAGTTCACCAGGAGACGACGAATTACTTCGTTTACTGCGTTCTGTTAACAGCCTGGGACCATACCACCTGGGAGCAAAGTAGCAAAAGTAGGACCCATATTGATTGTTTTGGGGTATAAGCGGAGTTTTTGGGCGCCGGAAAGGCGACTAATGTTTCAAAGAGAACAGAAAAGAAAGAGGGCAAAGTGCATGTTCAATAGATATGGATACGGGTCCATTTCAAAATAACATTCTTCGCTATATATTGGGTATCTGGGGTAATCATCTGAGGGGTAGGTACGTGATAACTTGAGGCGCATTTGCGCCCCTGTTTTCTTCTTGCGCCCCAAAATTCAGCTGCCAGAGGCGCAAAATTACTCAACTATTATGTAAATATAAAGGCCTTCCACAGTCTCTCGAAACCAGGTAAATCTGGTCTTTTGCGCCTCAAGTTCTTGTTGGCTACCATCTATGGGTGGGTGGTTTGGTTCAATTGTGAATAACTTTTCGTCCCTTCGTACCAAATTTAGGGTACTGTGGGGTAAACCCGACCACCTAAACTCCTTTGAACTTGCTGTTTCAGCAAATGAACTACCGTATTTTTGGGTGTATAGCCCCATGTATAGCCCCATACAAAAATTGAGAGGTCTGATGGGGGGTTATACACTGGGGGGATATACACTGGGGGGGATATACATGGGACAAAATTTATGTTTTTGAGAGGTGTGTAGAGGCATGTTTTTGAGGTCAAAAGTAAGAGTTTTAGGGCATAATCGCGGTCAAAACAGGGTTATTCTAGTACAAGACATGCCCAGCTAAGCTTATAGGCATGGTAGCATGGTGTAGGAGTAGCTATAGGTAGCTTATGACCAGCTTACATAGGTAGGTTAGGTACCTTCCAGTACATGGGGGGTTATACACCAGGGGGGGATATACATAGGACAAAATTTATGTTTTGCCAATGGGGGGTTATACACTGGGGGGGATATACTCAGGGGGGGGGGATATACACCCAAAAATACGGTATCTAAATAATAGCTCATTTGAAAGAGGATAATTCAAGGAATCGACTGAAACAATATTTGTCTCAATCGGTCCACTGGTTGCTGAGATATGGAGCCCTAAAGCTTAGTTTGCCGGATTTTTCCATGGCTTGGTTTACCCCATACTAACCTATTATTCCTATTACCTTTGCCAGTTCTTAGCCCGTCTGATCAGATCGTTGCAGTATAGTCTGGGTGAACTCGTGAATTTCATGTTTCGGCAGTTCCACATTGTTGTTCCCAAGTTACCCCCTCCTACCTTGCCAGTCTAGCTCGTTTGACCAGATCGTTGAGCAGTCTGGGTGAACTCGTGAATTTGATGTTTCGGCAGTTCCACTTCTCTGTCCCCAAATTACCCCACCGCCTACCATTCCTCTTCCTGCCTTTGCCAGTCTAGCTCGCAGTCTGGGTGATCTCGTGAGTTTGATGTTTCGCCAGTTTCACTTCTTTGTTCCCAATTACCCCCTCCTACCTTTGCCAGTCTAGCTCGTTTGATCAGATCGTTGAGCTTGCGCAGTGCGGCGTTCCGGGGTAAACTCTGCAGATCCGCGAACAGGTCGTGCTGTTCGTCTTCGAACAGGCGGCGATTGATATCGAAATGGAGCGGCTGGTCCCAGAACGAACCGATGTACACCCTCGAGACTTCCGGCGTACGGAAAACCTGCAGGGAAATGTATGATACGACGGATAGTAGTGCATCACACACGTGGCGAGTAGTAATCGCAAGGTGAATCCGCGGTGAGTTTGAATTTCGAGTTTAAAGGGGGATCTGGCGGGAAAGTTTGTATGGGGAGGCAAATTTCGAATTTTTAACAGTTGAAAGCACCTACCTATGTAAAATCGCATCCTCTTTTGATCTGCCCCCATGTTCTGGAGTCGATTTTGCCTCTGTGAAGCAGCGCCCCAGTTAGAAAGCTCGAAATAGGCCAAAGTGTTGCGAAATCCCCTTCCTAACTGGGGCGCCGCTTCACAGAGGCAAAATCGGCTACAGAATGTGGGGTTAGATCGAAAGAGGGTGAAATTTTACGTCAGATAGGCCCCTCAAAAGTGAAAAATATGAAATTTGCCCTTCCCGTACTAAATTCCCGCCAGATCCCCCCTTTAACGCATTTTCTCACTTGCTCTCAAGTGCACGGGAATTTATTTACTCACCACGTGTGTGTCGCACAAGTGTTTCGTGTACTGCGTGCGTACGTATGGCAATAGCGTCCGAGGCCAGTAGTAGCGTGCGTAAACTACAAGTTCACATACACTGTATGGCAGTGTTATAAGCCAAGTCATCTGTCCTTGGACCGGCACATAATGGTGCGCCTAAGTCCACAACTATGGTCGAGGATAGGCGGGTTCGATTCCCGTTCGGTCCTATTTATCTCTCCACTTTTCGGGGCCCGGCCATCGCCATACGGAACGCGGTGCACCACAATAGACTATTATACGATGAGCGACAAGAAAAGAAAAAGCGTCATCTTGCTGCCTCGCTCAACAACTAAATTCGTGGCAACGTACACAACAGTCTGGCCAGAGAGAGTTCGCTATGGGACTCAAGTCGTCCTGCGCACTTTGCATGTACTATGCAGAAGAGGAGTACACGAAGCATGGACAGAAATCCGCATTCGTGAATATATTTTACGCAACGCGCCTTGAATTACCATTTGCAAACTCTTACTGGCCAGACTATACTACACAGATTAGACAGCAGTACACGAGTTTATTACCTTGCCGAGAGACCACATCAGTGCACCATAAACCCTCATGAGTTGCTGATGATCCACCATGTCTGCCTTGTTCAGAACAATCCTGATTTTGTCCTCGTTGCCTAGAAAACATGGCCAACTCTTGGTGGCGAGATACTAGCATATGCATTCCTGGGATCACACACTGTAGTAGAGCCGCCAATACGTAGAAGCAAGCGGGTAGCAGGGTAAATTCTGGCCAAACCAAACAACGAAAATATACTACAAATCGGCAAAAATGCAAAATTGTTTGCAACTTTCCACTTCTCTACTGTTACGCTCCACTTTCGAAACAACTTGAGCTGCCTAATAGGTAAGCAGGACAGAACCGGGGTAATTCGGGCCATCCTAAAACCTATCTTCCTTTGACAGTACGGTCAATTTGATGTCCGTTTCACCTGCTAGTTCAGCGCCAACCCATGAACAGATAGGATTTATAAACCCGAAATACCTTCTCTCGCTACCACATGGCACATGTGCATGTCGAATTTATCCCACGCTACCCGAGTACCTGCTAAAGCTTCGATACAGCGTCTGAATTCGTCGGAGATATCCAACTTATGGGCGTCAAACAGGAGGATAATTCGATCAACCCGCTCAGCGAACCACTCCAATACACCGACGAAATCATAACCCCTATCCAACCTGAAAACATAAGGAAGAACAAATACTGCGGGGTAAACAAACAAAGGTAAGTGCGCTTCAGACGTGAACTCCGAATTCGGAGCCCTGATTATGCTTCAACATGTAAAATCTCCGAGTTCGCACCGAACTCGCTCCGTTTTTCCAAACGTGCGTGTGAACAACCGAGTTTGTAATTCGATGACGTACTGTACGAGTACGTAATTGACGATCGTTTCGGTTCAAAACGAAGTCATTCCAAACTCGGAGCGACCTCGCTTGAAGCAAGCTCGGAGCACGTCCGAAGCGCACCACAGTCATGCCATGGAGTAAACCCGGCCACCTAAGCTTCATTGAACTTGCTGTTCCAGCAAATAATGAATCAAATAGCTCCACTTGAAAGAGGAGAGTTCAAGAAATCGATTGATGTAATATTTAGCTCGATCGGTCCATTGGCCGCTGAGATATGCATGCAGCCCTGAAGCTAGGTGGCCGGATTTTCCCATGGCCAGGTTTACCCCATCGTACGCTAAAGGATGCATAGGGTAATCTGGGGAAGGCTGGGCAATAGCGTAAGATTGTCTATTTCATACCTTTGTTTCTCTCCAGATAATATTCCAGGTGTGTCAACAATGCTGATGCTTTCTAGTACAGGGTTGTCCACCATGGAACATTGGAACCTGCAAAAAACGAACACATGGTAAACAAGCAAAAGCAAAACAAAACCCTGGCATTATCTTCAAGGCTTGAATGTACATACATACCGTACATAGCAATAGTTTAGCCAAAGAGAGTTCGCTATAAGACTCAAGTCGTCCTGCGTAATTTGCGTGTACTTATTCAAAATAGGCGCACACAAAGCATGGACAGAAATTCGCATTTGATCTATTTTACGCAACACGGCTTGAATTCCATTAGCAAACTCTTAGTGGCCAGACTAGCTGATTTCTGCGCTTAGATGGGCCCTCAAATTGTCACAGTTACGCTTTCAAAGCATCCTGTAGCCTATATTTTGAGTAAAAAATAAACAATTATTGTCTCCACCCTTTGTTGTTCGTCGCGCGCTGTAGGGTTAGACACCTACACATACCTGTCTGCATATGTACGTACTGCATGTATGTACACCGGGACATTAGGTAAACACTTGAATGCACCCTCGTCATGTAAATAGATGGTAAATAGGGGGTGGGAGTAGCAAAAGTACTGACGCACATTGATTGTTTTGGGGAATAAGCGCAGTTTTTGAGTGCCGGAAATTCGGCTAATGTTTCAAAGAGAAGAGAAAAGACAGAAGGCAAAATGCACATTTAATTGGATCTGGGCCCCATCAATAAAAAAAAATATTATTCGCTTATTCACGAGTTGCGCTAGTGCGCATAAGCGCTAGTGCTGGGTCGCAAAGTGACCCTGGGTCGCAAAGTGACCCGTATCGACCCAGTACCGCTTTAGTGCAATTCGTGAATAGGGTATCAGCGCTAATCATCTATGGACCAGTTGCGTTGTTGCGATGGGGTTGGTCGATAACGACCCCGCGGAACTTAGTTCCTGGGACTAGATATATAGTACGTAAACTCCAACATATTAGCAGTACAAGAATAGCATCCGTACTGATTTGGCCAGAGATAAGACTGGGCAACGCTGAAGATATTGTGAATGTCATTCTTTTATTTCATTTTCACCAAGTGCGGTCGGTCGTCTTTATTCCTTTTTCTGTCTGTTTTACTTCCACCCTCTTTTCTACTCAGCAAATACACAGTACCAGGACTCCATAATAGAGAAGGACTGTGAATCTGTGAGCAAAAGTCGTGCGCACAGCTACGCCCGATAAGAGCCAAAAGCGTCCCCCAACTGGGACCCCCCGTCCCCCACCTGGGGGACGCTTTTCAACAGGTTTGAGACGAAATGCATAAAGCGCCCACCAAAAAAGAAACGATGCAAATACTGAAAAGACGTTGGGTGGGCGTCTCATTAGCGTCCCCCACTTGGGGGACGGCGTCCCCCAGTTGGGGGACGGGGGTCCCAGTTGGGGGACGCTTTTGGCTCATAATAATCGGGCGTAGCTCTGCGCACGACTTTTGCTAATAGATTCACAGTCCTTCTCTATTATGGAGTCCTGACAGTACGTAATGTTGGATCTTCCAGAGAAAAGACCTCCATGCTTCAGACTTCACCGCTTCGGGATTCCCTGTCATCTGATCTTTTTCAGTTCGGCTTTTCTCGGTTTAGGAGTTGCGCTTTGCTGCTCTCTTCACTCTTCGACTGCAGTTTTCAAACTTCTCACGCTATTGGGAGGAACTCTTGGGGAAATTGCAGCTCTATGCGGTTTGGCGGCAGCGTTGGCTCAAAGAGCAACTTCGAAACAGAAGCTACAGGTGGTATTACAGGGTGGCTCGCATGGAAATAGCACTGCTCTCCAGAAAAATTGTGCAAGATTATTACAGGGTTGTTCGCAGGGAAAATACTGCTACTTCTCTCCAGGAAAATTTTGCAAGAAACGCCTTTTTGTTTGCTACTGTAAAGTTTGGTTTAGGTCTATAACCCGAGCAAATTTGTCTACTTTGAATTTTGGTATTTTGTACAACCCGATATTCACCTATTGCCAAATGATTCAAAAAGCTATTCTAAAGCGATTCCAAGCGTGACCAACCCTGTTTCCAGCCTGCATTCTTCGCCTTCGCCGAATTTTTGTCGTCGCCTACTTTTTCTTCACCAGTTGCACAATTCTTGGAAGCATCTACTCGCTGAACATGGGCGCAGTTTGGCTTGGCCAAGTGATGAAAATCAGAGCTGTCAAAACTCTAACCCTAGGCCCACTTGGTGGCCATGACGTTGTAGTGGCTGAATACGACTTGGACAGTCAAAGAGAGCTCAATGTACTTCTGATTTGTTTCATGATAGCTGCTGCAATTCTGGGTAAGTCAGAGCAGAAGAAGGAAAGCATCATAGCATGCGTTCGTCTATTTACGCGTTGCAGTAACGCGATTGGGTTGGTCGATAGCGACCCCACGGTATTTAGTGAAAGTTCGGATCGGTGTCTACGGGGTCGTCGATGTCATTTGTTTGTTGTCAATTCTTTTTCACTCGCTCCTTTTTCGCTCTCAGATGATTGAACAAGGTCGACGACCCCGCAGGCACCGATCTAAACTTTCACTAAATACCGCGGGTCGCTATCGACCAACCCAATCGCGTTAGCGCATATCGCCCATAATTGTTCGTGAACGGCAGTTGAAAAGCTAAAATAGAACATATTTTCAGGGTACGTCTGTATTTTGAACCTGATTTTCGCTTTTCTCAACTACTGTCACTACGAAGATGAAGAAAATGCTAAGGAAGTAAAGCACGCAGCTGAAACCCGAAGATTCAATTGCATTGGGAATTTTGTATGTGCTGCCCCTTCAGGTGAAAGTGAAACACCCAATAAACAGCAGCGGTGAGAAGCAGATAGCAGAGAAAATAGCGTGATAAAACGAGCGATCAGTTACAAAATGATAAAAAAGTGAATTTTGTATGATAAATAAGATGGTTGGGATTTTGATTCGCTGAGGATACAAAAAGTCAGCCGCAGTTTCATTCAATTCTGGCCCAGAGTGATGTGACCAAAAATGCGACAGTGTGAGTGAGACGACAGGTGGGGGAAATAAAATCGTGTTTCACTAGCTTTTGGTATTTATTTACCATAAGCTTAGATAGGTGCCGACGGGGATATTGTCGTTGCTATCGACCAAATCAATCGCGACAACGCAACTGGTCCATACCCTTTGGACTACCTTGACAACGCAACTGGCCCATACCCTTTGGGCTACCTTGACAACGCAATTGGTCCATACCCTTTGGGCTACCTTGACAACACAACTGGTCCATACCCTTTGGGCTACCTTGACAACGCAACTGATCCCATACCCTTTGGGCTACTTTTTAGGATACTGAAGGGTAATCCCGGCCATATGGGAAAATCCGGTCACCTCAGTTTCAAGCAACCAATGAACGATAGAGACAAGTATTCTACCAATCGATTCCTTCAACTCTCCTCTTTCAAAGAAGCTAATTTGGTTCATCATTTGCCGAATCAGCAAGTTCACATGCGCTTTAGGTGGCCGGGTTTACCCCACAGTACCCTACCTGTTGAGAAATGCGTTGCCGATTGTGGAGGGTGTCAAGTTAACCCATACTGAATATGACTGCCACATCCACTACTTTATGAGCATTTATGAGCACTGAAAAACGGAGCGCCAGTACCTAGGTGCTCACTATGAGCACTTGAGCATTTTGTGAGCCTTTTATGAGAACAGAGCCGCACAAGTTCTCATAAATGAGAACTTTATGTACTGGCGCTCCGTTTTTGAGTTCTCATAAGTTCTCATAAAGTAGTGGATGTGGCAGTCATATTCAGTATGGGTTAAACGTCTACCTGTTGAGAAATGCGTTGCCGAACTTGCCGAGCGGGCGGAACTGCTTCTTCGTGTCCACCACGAGGGCGTTCCCTGGGATCATCCCCTCCTTTGCCGCGTGCATGACGGCGATGAACCGATGTGGAGGGGGTTAAGTTAACCCTTACCCAACTTACGCGCCTACCTGAGGGGGTTAAGTTAACCCTTACCCAACTTACGCGCCTACCTGAGGGGGTTAAGTTAACCCTTACCCAACTTGGTTAAGTTAACCCTTACCCAACTTTCACACGCCTAAGTACCTGTTGAGAAATGCGTTGCCGAACTTGCCGAGTGGGCGGAACTGTTTCTTCGCGTCCACTACGAGTGCGTTCCCCGGGATCATGCCCTCCTCCTCTGCGTACATGACGGCGATGAAGCGGTCGGTGGTGGGCTCGGGCCCGATTCGGATGCCCGGGAAGTCCTTCTCCAGCAGGTAGCGAATGAACGTCGTCTTACCAGTGGAGTACTGACCCACCAGCAGGATCATTGGCTTCGCGTCAAAGTCGGGGTCGTCTGAAAGTAAATTAGAACAGACAGGAATTGCTGTGTGGGTGGGGTTTGTTAACCCATACTGCGACCTGACGTTCTTGGTGGCAAAAAATCGTTCAGCTGTTGTCCGTTCGTTGTCGGTTTGTTCTCCGTTTATATGTGGGTGTTGTCGGTTTGTTGTTCGTACGGACGAAACCCATATATAAACGAAACCCATATATTAACTGACAACAAACGGACAAAACGAACAACAAACTAACAACAGCTGAACGACTCGTTGCCAACAATGACGCCAGGTCGCGGTATGTGTTAACCCGGCTGTTAACACATGCCGTACCAAGGCGTCATTGCTGTCAACAAGTACCGGCCAACTATTGTCAGTTTGTTGTCCGTTTTTGGACAACAAATACAGGGTGTACCATAATATACTCACCGGCTATTTGTGTCTACCAGTGGCCCGTTACAGCTTCGCAGTAAAATCCTTTTGCAGATCTGGCAACCCTTTTGCAGATCTGGCAACCCTTTTGCAGATCTGGCAACGCTGTTTTAGATCGTGATCTGTCAACTCAACTTATTATGCATCTGGAAACCACTTTGGGCAGTTGGCAAAAAGTTGCATATATGGCAACCCTATCGCAGAGAGTTGGCAACCCTATAGCAGATCTGGCAACCGTTTTCCGCATAGATCTGACAACCATTTTGTGCATCTGGCAGCCATTTTGCATAGCATCAGGCAAAAGTGGTGCATGTGGCAACCGTATTGCTGGTCTGGCAACCCTTTTGCGCATTTAGCAATGTGGCAACCCTTTTGCAGATCTGGCAACCCTTTAGCGCATCTCGCGTTTTAGTCTCGTGTGCACTTTCGGGCGTGACCATTAGCAAACGCAGGCTTGAAAACCTGCGTCGTTTGGTTTCTGCGACATTTAGTACTGAAATATCGATTATCGATCGATTATTGGTGATCGGCTGATCAGATCAAAAATCGCAGGCCTTTTTGGCGTTCTCGGGGTCATAAGCTCTCGAAAGAGTCCTGAATGGATGCTGTAGCTGCAAAACTGAGTGAGTTATGAGTGAATCTGCGCGCTTTTAGTACTAAAATATCGATTATCGATCGATTATTGGTGATCGGCAGATCAGATCAAAAATCGAAGACCTTCTTGCCACCCTTGGGCATATAAGCTTTCGAATGAGCCATTGGCGAACGCTGTAGCTGCAAAACTGAGCGAGTCTATAGCATTGCACACAGACAGACAGACAGACAGACACACATCAGCCCTATTTGTTTAGTACTGAAATATCGATTATCGATCGATTATTGGTGATCGGCTGATCAGATCAAAAATCGCAGGCCTTTTTGGCGTTCTCGGGGTCATAAGCTCTCGAAAGAGTCCTGAATGGATGCTGTAGCTGCAAAACTGAGTGAGTTATGAGTGAATCTGCGCGCTTTTAGTACTAAAATATCGATTATCGATCGATTATTGGTGATCGGCAGATCAGATCAAAAATCGAAGACCTTCTTGCCACCCTTGGGCATATAAGCTTTCGAATGAGCCATTGGCGAACGCTGTAGCTGCAAAACTGAGCGAGTCTATAGCATTGCACACAGACAGACAGACAGACAGACACACATCAGCCCTATTTGTTAGTAGATATCTCCACAGCTGGGAGTCAGTTTCAAAAGCGGTCTTTTGTAACAAGTAGCCAAGGCTTCAAACTTTATGCATGCAAAGTTTCAAAGAGATACCTAACCAGAAGCGGATCAAAACAGCTCAGTTTGTAAACCCCCAATTTCCACACATTTCTGCAGGCGGCCTGGTACAGATTGGCACACTTTCTGGCACAGAGTGCTATCAATCCCGGCCTGGTGGCTAAAGTGAGGCGGTGCCCCATCCTGTTGCAAGTAAACTTCCCCAGTCCTCAGCAGTAGGCCAAACAAACATATAACTGGCCAAATCTGCTAACATTACGAGATAACTGTCACCAGTGACTGAGTCGTCAAAGAACACTGGTCCAATGAGCCCTCTGGAGGAAATTCCAGCCCATACTTCATCCAAGGGGCATTGACAGCTCAGCAGTTCGTAAAAATGTTGGGCGGAGAAAGGAGCAGGCTCAAGAGAATGAGGAAGGAAACGAAAATGCAAATTCGACGCCCAACTCTGTGCCGGCGCCTCAGTCTTGCCTGCGAAAAAGCTGCCGAAACTTTGATCGCTTACAG
Source organism: Epsilonema sp. ZAB3_2 (assembly GCA_030247985.1). Lineage (NCBI taxonomy): Eukaryota > Metazoa > Nematoda > Chromadorea > Desmodorida > Epsilonematidae > Epsilonema > Epsilonema sp. ZAB3_2. The sequence goes on from JASAMW010000312.1 coordinate 42,827, forward strand.
CGCTATGACATGAGAAGCTAGGAAGTTAAAACTTTGCACGCATAAAGTTTGAAGCCTTGGCTACTTGTTACAAAAAAGACCGCTTTTGAAACTGACTCCCCGCTGTGGAGATATCTTACTAACAAATAGGGCTGATGTGTGTCTGTCTGTCTGTCTGTCTGTCTGTCTGTGATGCGATAAACTCGCTCAGTTTTGCAGCTACAGCGTTGACCAATGGCTCATTCGAAAGCTTATAAGCCCAAGGGCGCCAGGAAGGCCTTCGATTTTTGATCTGATCAGTCGATCGCCAATAATCGATCGATAATCGATATTTTAGTACTAAAAGCGTGCAGTTTCACTCACACTCACTCAATTTTGCACCTACAGCATCAATCCAGGGCTCTGTTGAGAGCTTATGCCCTCGAGGGCGCCAGAAAGGCCTTTGATTTTTGATCTGATCAGCCGATAACCAATAATCAATCGATACTCGATATTTTAGTACTTAGAGCTACAGACAGCTGCAGTTACTTTTCTCCGTCTTCCAAACATGCAGGCTAAAATAATCAAACTTTGCAACAGAAAAAGCAAACCGAAGCCCTTCGATTTTTGATCTGATCAGCCGATCACCAATAATCGATCGATAATCGATATTTTAGTACTAAAAGCGCGCAGAAACTAAAATAAGCAGGTTTTCCCGCTGGCAGTTGCAAATGGTCACACCCAAAAGTGCTCACGAGACTAAAGGGCGAGATGTGCCAAAGGGTTGCCATATCTGCAAAGGGGTTGCCAGATTGCTAGATGTGCAAAAAGGGCTGCCAGACCTGCAAAAGGGTTGCCACATGCGCAAGTTTCGCCTGCTGATGTGCAAAATGGTTGCCTGCAGATGCGCAAACAGGTTGCCAGATCTATGCGAAAAAAGGATTGCCAGATCTGCGATAGGGTCGCCAGATGTGCAACTTTTTGCCAGCTGCCCAAAATGGTTGCCAGATATGTAAATAAGTTTCCACATCTAAAACAGGGTTGCCAGATCTGCAAAAAGGTTTCCAGATTTGCAAAAGGGTTGCCAGACCTGCAAAAGAGTTTTACTGCGAAGCTGTAACGGGCCACTGGTAGACACAAATAGCCGGTGAGTATATTATGGTACACCCGGTACATTATGGGGATTGTCAGTTTGTTGACGAAATGACAACAAACCGACAACACCCAAATATTATTTGTCAACAAACGGACAGCAAACTGACAACAGTTGGGCGACTTGATGACTATAAAATGAAGCCTTGGTGTGGTATAGCACCGATCTAAACTTATACAAAATACCCGCCGGGCCACCTAGCAAGAACATAATAAAAGCCTTAGCGCAACTAGCGAATACCACAATCGATTCTATGAAAGAGTGAGGAATAGTTATCTAACGTTGAACTTATGGACCAGTTGCGCTACGAATTTTGGGTGGTTCACGATCTAATCCCTCTCTCTGCATTCACTTTTCAGCGCATTAGCAATCAAAAAGATGCACCAAAAAAGTGCAATTCAGAGAAGTCAGCTTGCGACCACCCATAATTTCTTAGCGAAACTGGTCCATACCAACTCATCTTACCTAAAGCTGGCGAGTGAAAGTCGTGAAACTTGTAATGCTCCTCCAGAGGGTAGAGTTTTTGCTTGTAAATCTTTTTCAGGCCTTCGGAAACACTAGCGAACACTTCCGGTGCCTTTTTCCTCTTGTCATCGCTTCCCAACCAGGAAAACATGGTGCCAAACTTTGTGATCACAACTGTACTCAGTCAAATACGGAAGAAGGCAGACGTAGTTTGTTTTCAGAACTGAACAGAATTTTTTCTTGAGTTCTTTCTCCAGAAATAGACGATGGCTAGCCGAACAATGCCAAATTTGTGGTGACAACTGTAAATAGTCAGTCAGATATGGAAGGCAGTTTGTGATCTGAACTGTACAGAAGATACTGTAGAGTATTTGAATGAATAAGGGCTGTTTCGCTGAAAATGGACGATTCTAGCAGGACTGGGAAGAAAAGATGAGCGTGATTTTCATCGCAAAGTAACTTGAGATGGCCTAAAACAAACGAAAACTGTAAATATTACCATATATTACAGTAGCAACGCCCAAGATATCCACACACAAACAAACCCGTTGTATAAAAATAAGAGAAACGATGAAATCAAGGAAGGAAAAGAGCTGTGAAATATTACAACACAATGAAATATGATTCATCGACGAATCATACATACCATACGAACGCATGACATCAAAACAAAACGCGTGAGAATATTTTCTTTTCTTTGAAAAGTGACGTTTTTGACGTAAAAATTTTTCACGTCGATCCGAGTACGCCTAGAGCGCGCGTAATCACGCTCACAGCCCGTTGTTCGAACGCAGCGAGCGAGCGGTTACAGCGTTATAGGTGTACTTGGCTGCTTCGCTTCAATGTATTAAAATGTTCGTGCTTTTTACTCAAAATCTGCAAACAGTATAAAATCATGTCGGGAAATAGGAAACCCATCCCGTTTCATTTACACCGTGTGGTAAATCCTGTATTCTCCGGTTCCATTTGAATCTTACACCTTTGATGGCAGCACCTTAAAATTTCAGCTGCATAAAATGGTGTTCGTTCAGTAGTGAAAAATCTTGAATGTCAACCTGTAAGTACTCGCAGTGAACCGCTAATTGTTTGTGACGCTCACAAATATTACGGTAATTGCTACATGAGCAGGAAAAGTGAAAAACTATCGGCATATGTAGGCCTACATTTTATTTTCAAAAATGTACAGGCCACTATGCTGCAAGGTGTTGGCAATTTTATGTGCGTACTCTAAGGTGCAGTGTACGCTACTGTACTGTACTGTACAGTGTACACTTGTACAGTGTAAAGAAGCGAATCTTCATTCTTGAGCGCGTTTCAAGAGACTGGTTTTTGTCCCATTTTCTTACCAAATTTCTAAAATAACGCGACTGTGACATTTGCCTTTTCTCTCACCTTACAACGCTGATGTGCACTTCAATTCAAACCGTGCTTCCTGTTCTGCGTGCATGAACGCTAGGCTACAGTACTGATTTAGGTACCGTATTTACCCATGCATAGCCCCCCCCCCCCCCTATGCATAGCCCCCCCCCCCCCTATGCATACCTAGCCCCATATTGGCAAAACATAAAAAATGCCCTATGCATAGCTCCCCCCTAGCCCTAATGCATAGCCCCATATGTACTGTACAGTACCTGAACCTACCTACATAAGCTGGTCATAAGCTACCCATAGCCACTCCCACACCAAGCTAAGATGCCTATAAGCCTGCTTGGGTGTGTATTGTACTAGAATAACCCTGTTTTGACCTCAATTATGCCCTAAAACATGTGCTTTTGACCTAAAAATATGCCTCTGTGCAATTCTCAAACCCCCCCCCCCCCCCCCCTATGCATAGCCCCATAATATGACCTCTCAACTTTTGCATGGGGCTATGCATGGGTAAATACGGTAATGTTCCGACGGCTGTCAACCAGGTCACATTTCTTCGACTTTTTCTTCCAGAATTGATGGTACGAAGACAAAAACGACCAGGAAAAGGGTGTCATCCTTCCTTCCTGGTCAATAAAAAACAAAATAAACTCACGTGCTTCTCGAACCTTCTGGTTTTTGAGCTTGACGACAAAACGATGTCCAAGGTCACTCGAAATTTTCTTTTTTGACCTTGACCACCCTTTAAAAAGATTTACCAACTTTCTGCCACCTTCCAGTCTGTATTGATGCCAAATCAAATTCGACAGAATCCTGTAACGATTTTTCTTCCAAGACTGCGGAATAAATAAACTTTGCCAAAAGACTATTTCTCTTGTGGGCCCACACCGCGCTGCAATTTTTGGTGCCGAATTGATTCAAGATTGATCTGATCGCCAATACTTAGAGTAGACATGGACGAAAATCGGTCAGCTACGAAACAACAGCGTCCTGTAAGTCGAATGGAGCGCTCTGAAAGACCAAAGCACAAAACTGCTACTCCGCATCACTCCAGCACTTCAAATTTGCCAGATTCAATCACCAAAGCGTCAACATTACCACCCGCTGGAAACAGTGCAAAAGCCGAGCCAAAGATGAGGCGGAGAACTGCAAGTGGAGAAGCTTCGAACGCCGCAAAACGACATACCCTTCCTGCAAATAATTCGAAAATCTCTACAAATCCAGACGGTTCTCCTTCTACTATGCCCGAGGGGGAAGAAAGGGTCAAGTTTAGGAAAAGGGTAGGAATCAAAGAAGAGGAGAAGGAGAGGGAGAGAAGAAGTCGCAGGACCGCAAGCTCCGCGTCCTCTGAAACTGGCGCCAAAACTGCTGCAGAAAGAGCTAGAAGAAAAAGCGCGGGAGCGGAGAGGACAGCAGAAAAGGCGGCAACTTTGCCGCGCAGTTTCTCCCCACCTCCTGGCGCGGACAGAAGGGCTGATAGGCAGGACAAAGACAGACAGGAAAGGAGGAGGAGGAGGACAGAAGGAGGAGAGGTGGCGCGAGCTGCGACAATTCATCGGATAGATGCGGAAGAAGGAGGGAGGAAAAAAGGCGAAAAAGGGCGGTCCCCACGGGATCATGCAGAAAGGAGGCCGCGTTCTCGCTCCACTCGTCCGCTGTCCACCGTAAAAGAAGATGAGGATCTTCATGAAAATGCGCTGCCAGAGAAACCGCGCAGAAGAACGCGAAAAGTGGCGCCAACAGAGGAGGAGAAAATTGGCGCCAAATTTGAAACTGCCGCCCCAGAAAAAGCAGCAGAAGAGGGCAGGGTGGCAAACCAGCACGGCAGTGCGGCCACCAAGCTTCAACAGAAGGTCCAGTTTAGTACTGCAGATGCGAAACCATTGCCTGCGTTGAAAAAATCGAAAAAATCGACGCCGTACGACTTCCGCTACCGCGACGTGGTCTGCTGTTGCTTCACCCAGGATACGTTTCCACGCAGTTTGGCTCTGAAACTGGTGAAGAATCCGTGGTTCGATCGGGCGACGATGCTGGTGATATTCATCAACTGCATCACCCTCTCCATGTATCGGCCTTGCTCCGACTATTTCGACTGCTCAATTTGCGATGTGCTTGATTATGTGGACCACATCATATTCGGCTATTTTGCTGCAGAAATGGTAGAGAATTTGCATTACTTTGATCGACTTTGATGGGATTGGCCAACCAAGTCCCTTTCTGTGTCTTTGTTTATTTTAGCTGATCAAAATGTTTGCAATGGGTGCGATTGGTGGCAAATGCTATTTCTCAGATGGTTGGAATCGCTTGGATTTTTTCATCGTCATGGCAGGGTATGTGAAAACGTGACAACGTTACTGTCACTTTGGAGCAATGCGAGATTCTTGAATGCGTATCATGCTTGCAGAACAGTGGAATATTGCCTGAAAAGCATCGTTGGAGACTTGAACCTCACTGCCATCAGGACAATTCGTGTTTTGCGACCTCTGAGAGCTGTGAATCGTGTGCCTTCGCTTAGAATTTTGGGTAAGAAAGAACGAGCCCCATTTTACTCTAACCAATTTCAAAGCGAAATGCAAATTCATCATAATTTCAATTTGCATCTAAAAGCCACTTTGATAATTTTGATTGAGATGCAAAAACAACCCGACAAAGTGAGCCCCTGAGCCACGACCGTGGGACCTCACCTTTCTTCTTCTAAAGCCCTCCATTTTTTTCAGTCACCATGCTCCTACCGCTTTCTAAACGATATGCAAATTCATTATCTGAAAGACATTGATCGAGGTGCAAAAACAACCCAAGATCAGACCCCTAAACCACAACCGTGGGGGTTCACCTTTTCCTTCAGAAATCCTCTCTTTTTTCAGTCACCATCCTCCTTGACACTTTTGCCCATGCTCAGCATGAGAAATCAAAATCAGGTCCCTGACACCACGATCGTGCTTCGTGCGGCTCACCTTTTTCTTACCAAACTCTCTTTTTTCTTTCAGTCACCATCCTCCTCGACACGTTGCCCATGCTCGGCAACGTTCTTCTGCTCTGCGCCTTCGTCTTCTTCGTGTTCGCCATCGTCGGGTTGCAACTGTGGAATGGGCTGTTCCGACAGCGCTGCATCCCTGCGGAAGATATCCTCGCGCTGAACGTGAGCTACTTCGCGGACAACCCCTACTATGTCCCGGATTTCCCCGAGGATTCCGACTACACCTGCTCCAAGGCGACCGCTGCCGGCATTCACACGTGCGAAAATCTGGCACCGACCATGGCGGAGGATGAAAATTCTTCGTAAGCGAAATGGGGTACTATGGGGTAAACCCTGACATCGAAGCTTTTCTGTACTTGCCACTTCAGCAAATGATGAACATGGTAGCTCATTTGAAAGAGGAAGAGTTCAAGGAATCGATTGGTAGAATACTTGTCTCCTCTCATCGGTCGTATGGTTGCTGAGATATGCTAAGTCTCCGGGTTAACGCCCGTGTCCGGGTTTGTTTACCCCACAACAGTACCCTACATATACGTTGTGTTGCTCAAAACTGGCCCAGGTACGAAGTCGGGCGGTAACCACCGCCTTATCCATAATCTCAAGTACTATCAACAACAGCCCTTTTGTGGCCACCCTGCGGTCTCTGCTGTCATGGCTGTTGGCTGGCAATGGCTAAGAAACAGCGGCCATATCATAGCTGGGGGGTGCGGTGTGCACGGCCAGGCGACCAAGTGAGATTATGGAGGGGGTTAAACCCGGCGCCACGCACTAATGTGTACTGTACGGTACAGTATACGAACGGAGTTGTGTACTACAGAATGTATAACCTAAACTTTGTGACTTTTTTAAAGATGCACCGGAAGCCTGTTCAACTCCACTGGTGGTTGCATCAACTACAACCAGTACTACACCTTCTGCGCTGCTACTCCCGACAATCCGTTCAATGGCGCCCTGAGTTTCGATAATATTTTCAGCGCCCTTCTCACCGTTTTCGTGGTAAAAAATTGGCGCAAAATTGGTTCCTGGTGTTCATTTTTTAAGGTCTCAATGCCCTGTTTCGGAGCCAAATTTGAGGCTTCCTCGTAGCCGTTATGTGCAAGATAAAAGTGATCACTTATCATGTAAATATAGAACAACCCTTCCTCTACACGTACACCAAACGGCAGCGCCAAAGCTCTTGTATTCGGCGCAGTACGACACGCCGAAGAACGCCCCAAAAACCACGCGATTTGGGTGTTCCGAAGGAACCACTGGGTATTTTTCAACATGCGGCACACCATTCAACGCGTCTTGACGAGAGGAATCGATCGGTACCTGCGGCGCCTCTCTACGTTGCCTCTACGCAAAGTTATCCAAGAAGAACGTGTTTGAAAAAGTTATCGTTTCAATCAAGAATAGCGCCACGGAGAGGCCGTTTCAAGAGGCGCTCTATGGCGCGTCAAAGAGATCGTGTAACAAGCTTTCGATCGATATCTTGATCTCCTCTCAACTCGCTTTCGTTGGCTCAGGAGAGCCTGGACCGAATTTATCAAGAAGTCCATGCATAGACAGTTGTCCCTGCATAGTACGAAGACGAGCGCAGAGAGCGCGACTGGAGCGGAAACAGCGAACGTAAAACAAGCAGACGGATGATCGTATGGTGTCAGGAAGTGAAAACAGCTGGAATTAGATATCACCAGATACTTCACTAGTAGTACAGGAGTCCACGCTCAGAAAAACAGGGCATTGAGACCTTAAGTATGCGAGGATCTGTTTTTTCTTCACTGCTTTTACTGCAGGCAATATCCATGGATGGTTGGGTGGACATTATGTACGTTGTGCAAGATGTGTACTCTGTCTGGGGCTGGCTCTACTTTTTGTTGATTGTTGTGGTAAGTCATTGCGTTAGTTTGTATGATGATGGCTTTCATACAATATCTATTTTTGGTACCGGACCGTGTACTACATAGTAAGTATACAGTATTGTAGAGGAAAACGAGCAATAAATGTGGTACCCTATGTACCTACCTACCCTGTTGATTTTAGGTCGGCTCCTTTTTCATGCTCAATCTTTTCCTGGCTGTAATCGCGACACAATTCGGCGAAACCAAAGAAGCAGAAAAGGCGAAAATGAAAGCTGAAGCCGAGAAGAAAGGTGAAAAGAAAAATTCATGTTCCTGGCAAGAATCGAACCACGCCGCCTCATTATGCTAAAACGGCAATATTTCATCTTCGAATAAACTTCAGACCAGCAAAACCAACCTTAGCATACCATTTATTGGCTCATTCACATTGGAACGAATGGCCTAGCGGTGTACCTAGGCCGTGGCCATGCATCTTCCGATGTGAATGAATGCGTCATGACATACACTGTACAGTAGGGGACCCGTTTAAATTATGTATACGCGTATGTTCGCGAATAACACTAGTGTCATTCGCGAAGATACGCGTATGCTACGCGTATGAACCGAAACAAGGACTCCTGGAAAGTGAAAAGGACAGCGCCATCTGAGCAAGCGGGAAGAAGAATTGATGAAAGCCTCCTTCTGAGCAAGTGAGAAGAAAGAGGAAGAATGAAAATATCCGCATAGAATCAATGGACACAACCTAATTTGTGAAATAAATTGGCACAAAATGCATTTTGTTTCCCTATGATCGGCCTACCTTTCGATTGTCATACTTAGGTGCATGACTGCAGAATAATTCCACTTGCCAGGCAGTAAATTCGAAGCCCGATATTTGTGCGCAGCTTTTTTCCCCTTTTCCTCCTTCTGCCATGTAGATTAGCTATTTCTAGGCTTCTGCTTCCTGATTCTGCTGCTGTAGTTCCGTTTTCTCTTTCTTTCTCTCTCTTTTTCTTTCGTTTTTCTAGGAGTCCTTGCGTTGCGTTTTTCGGCAACAGTACGCGTAAACTTCGCGAATACTACGCGTTTCTTCGCGAAGACAGAAATTTTACGCGTATACATAATATAAACGGGTCCCCTACTGTAACTGTACACGAAATGGGACAATAGTATCAAAATGAAATAATGACTCAATCAATACATTCGTATTTAGAGTAGGCTACGTATGGCATGTGTTGGTTTTCCGGAGTCGTTGAAAATACATCATTGACATCGCATCGTCTCACCGGGGAGAACAAGTTAAATCGATCGTGAGTTGGGTGCGTCGGGCCAGCCGGAAACAGCTGGATTCCATCAAACGCAGCATTTCCAGGGATTCCGCCTTATTCAAGCGCTCCAATAATGAACCAGATGATGATCCGAACAATGAAGGGGCGCTGGAGTTGACCGATTTCAAAGCGATTCCAAACGACCTACAGGAAAAACAGGTGGTGGAGTTCACAAGTCAAGAAACCTGCAACGCTCTGCAGCATAGGAAAATGGGGGACGGAGCACTGGTGAAAGTTGGAACAGATGAAGATGACGATGATGAATTATTGTCGGACCAACACGCGAGGGACTACCTGAATGACATCATCTCCAGCTTCACAGCAATGACGTTAGCCAACGCTGCAGGTAACAAGCTGTTTTTCTTCGGGGCACTTTTTACTGCATTTGTAATACGTAAATCGTAAGCGCTTGGTGTACGTACAGTATTGTAAACAGTGGCCCTGGTATGTACGTAGTACGTACGTACGTACAGTATGTGCTGCGGGCAGTTCACTATTACTGTACCATGTAAAAATGTGTTGTGGTCGGGTTTACTCCATGGCTACTCTGTACGTATCAATGGCAACTGTACATAAGCACTGTGAATGTGAGACAAAGCCGGTCCAGAGAAGGGCGAAACCAGGCTTCTCCTCCACTGTTTAGTGGTCCAGTCCAGCTACTCACAATACAATGACATAATAATGCTATTGACATCGTCCATTTACACCCACCCTACAAAAATGCTGCTTTTCTGCAGGCGTGCAAGATTCCAAGGGTTGCGGCGAATTGCTGGCGTTGCAAGGCGCCAGGCTGGGGACTCTGCCAGTAACAGTGCAGCTGCAGACGATCTTGCCACCACCTCCCCCTCCACCCCCCACCGGGGGGCAACAGTCGGGGGAAACCGGAGCTGCAGCAAAGATACAGCAACGCAAGATGCTCTGGAGAGCTTCTTCTTCCTACGATGGTAGTGGAGGCGTGAGGGAGTCTACAGTGGAGAAAGAGCTGTGCGCCATCGCGGATCCTGGAGAGCTGGAGAAGAAGTTGATTGAGCTGTTCAAGCAGGAGATGATCCAGCATCATGGAGCGGATGAGCAGGAACTGGAGGTGGGAGAGGGGTGAAAGGGGGAAAAAA
>JASAMW010000314.1:0-10338 GCA_030247985.1 Epsilonema sp. ZAB3_2
ATGTACAATAATACTAATACATACCCACGTCGCACCCCCGATGATGAATAATTGGCTTGGCTCTTGATTGGAATTTATTTAAACTGTAAAAGGTAAAAGTGAAGTAATGTTCGAACGATTTTATTATGAGCAAACAGTTTTTTTCAACCATTTCCGACCACGGGAAAATATTATAGAATAGAACACGATTCGGACCTGTACAGTTACTGTTTCAATGATTGATTCACATCTTGACTCACACTCTTTTACCTTACGCCTACAGTATGTACTACGACTGCACTGGTGTGGTGTGCAAGTAAAATTTCGAGACTTGTACTCCGAGTGAGTAATCGTGCTTGCTAGCAAGCTTACTCATACTCGGCAATTTGTTCGAGTAAAATTTTTCACCGATTTTTAGCCTTTTCTTCTTACTCACCCGATTTACTCGAGTAAAATTACTTGAGTACTCAAGTGCTCGGGCAAATCATGGGTGATACTTATCGGGTAGGGCTTCCACCCGAGAAAACTTACTCGGTTTACTCAGTGTAATCTGTTTATCCGAGTAACTTTACCCGTTACTTACTTACTCGGCCGCATTGCGAAAGATCGGGTGAACACCAGTGCTACTATGTTATGTAGGCGAGGCACTATTGTACTAATACGGTACATACATATACAGGGTGTATCAGAATAAACTCACCGGTGTTTGTGCCTCCCATTCCTCAACGGATATTCGATTTCAGTACGCTCTTTTGTATTTTGTAGCTAAGGCTTCAACGTTTATGCAGGCAAAATTTCAGCCCCCTAGTCCCTCTGCCAAGGAAGTTACGAATGCTAAAACTTTCGGATACAGAAATTTACGTTTTTTTCACTATGAGAGAAAAACCTGGGATTAAGGACAAAGTTAGCATTCCACAGCTGAGTTTTCAATTTTTCTTCATAATACCGCAGTAGATTTGATTCTGCCGCATCCTGCGTAGGATATTGAACATGTTTTGAAAATGTATTAGCTTTGGGATGGCAGAATACTGCTCTCCATTGCGGTAAAATAATAGGCAAATCCTCGATTTCTGAGGTCAGCCTTCTTGAGCTGTTTTGAGCCCGCTTCCTGTTGGCCTAGAAAGTTGAAATTTTGCCTGCACAAACGTTGAAAGTCGGTGACACCAAAAAAAGACCGCAGTGAAAAATGACTCTCCGTTGTGGAGTTATACGCACAATCATCTCTATACACCCTATATACTGTAGTCTTGATATAGGTACGTACACTGCATCATGCATCTACTGTATCACCGCTGCAGTTCAGTCCACACATATTCAAATTTTAGTTTTACCTGCCTTAGTCACACACTGAAGCTTACTTCACACTTCAGTTTAGCTTTACCTGCCTTAGTCACACACTGAAGCTTTACTTCCATCTACAGAAAGCCGACGTTAGTCTTGTTCGCGTGTCTTTTAATATCAGCTACTATGTAGGTAAGCTACAGACTACAGATGCGGAAACATGTCAACGATAGCGCGCTCAGTTTTGTCATTGTTTGCAACATTACTTTCAATTCGACTTCTTGACCATCGTTGTTACTGCTACAACGTCCACTCGACCTATGCCACAACAGTTGAGAGTAAAGCTGTTTCAGTCGCTTTTGTGGATAAAGCCAAGTAAGAAAGGTTCGGCCGGTAACAATGGTGAAAGTACAGGGTGTTTCATAATATACTCGCCGGATGTTTGTGCTTATATCTCCCCACCGGAGTGTCACATTCGACTGCGGTTTTTTGCGTTGAATAGCCAAGGCTTCAACGTTGATGGAGGCCCCCCCCCCCCCCCCAGCCAAAATTTTAGCTTCCTAGGTTGCATTGTCATGGCGCTGTAAGCGGTCAAAGTTGCGGCGCCTTTTTTGGCGCAAAACGGAGGCAGGGCATTGAGCCGGGGCAACGGATTTGCATTCTCGCTTTTTTCTCGCTCTTTCAAGTCTGTTCACCATTCCACGCTAACTTTTATGCATTTTTTGAGCAGTCTTGTCGAAGATAGACTTTAGTTTAATCACCATGGCATCAGCGTCCCAAGGAAAAGCTTGGATGACCGAATTTTGGCTGTAACACTGTTTGCTAAGTTCGAATCTGCAAGATAGTGGCATGGAGATGGAAAACTCTTTACCGAAACTTGTGCTCCAGATAAAAACTGGGGAGGGGAACACTGCGGAAGGAAAACTAAGGCGAAAACTGGGTTAGGTAACTGGGGAGAGAAAAACCGGAGCCGATCTGTACCTGACCGCCTGCAAAAATGTGTGAAAATTGACGCTTTGCAAATCAAGCTGTTTGAGCCGCTTCCTTGTTGACCTAGAAAGCTGAAATTTTGGCTGCATCAACGTTGAAGCCTTGGCTATTCAACGCAAAAAACCGCATTCGAATGTGACACTCCGGTGGGGAGATATAAGCACAAACATCCGGCGAGTATATTATGAAACACCTGTACATACCGTAAACGTATACCTACCTACCATGTAATTATTACTATTACGTTTCTTGCGTAGAGTTTTGAGCGGAAATCCCTCCAGCAATTCCATCGAAGAATGCGTCTGGGCTTGGGGGTCACCCTCCTGCAAAGCCATCCAATCTAAATCACTACGGAAAGTACCACCTGATGCACAGCTAGGCTTCTTTTCTACTGCGTCTAGAAATGGAACCTTTGCATTTGTACGTACCTATGTGTTGTATAAGGTACATACATACATATACGTACATACGTATGTAGGCTGTACTGTACCTGTAGATTATTGACTAAATTTAGGTATCGATCGGTCCCCGAAACTGACGTCGCAGTATTATGTTCGCGAAGCCATAGCTGCAGTTATTTTTTTGTATGATATTCCGTTTCTGTTTCTGCATTTTTTGAACATTTTTAGCAATCTGAAAAACCACAAAAAAATATATTCATAGAAAAAAATAACTGCAGCTATGGCTTCGCGAACATAATACTGCGACGTCAGTTTCGGGGCTCCCCTAACTTACACAGAATAAAAATTTGCGCAACAAGCTGCGTATAGAAAAATGAATATGTCTAGATGGGTGCGAGGTACGGTATGGTGGGTTGGCGGAGGCAAAGAAGGGGGCCAGGGGATGAGCAGGGCGATAAGAGATGGTAGCCAGATGTGCGGGTGAGAGTATCGGTGGCATAGGGAGGTGGGAGCGGTAACTGGGGAATGGCGAGACTGGCCGGACTGCTCAGATAGGCGGCTGTTTGTCCCGTCGGGCCAAACAGGATGAAAAGCCCTTACAAGTAGCATAGTATAGATAGTGGAGAAGTATGGGAGAAGGTGAGTGTGGACGATGTGAGGAGGTACCATAGGATCTCGCATCGCAAGCATACATCCATGTATTGTATTTCCGAAAAAACATGGACGTACATATGTTTGCGTGTTTTCTAAAAAACGTGTACATTCTTCTTTTTCCTACATTTCGCGGCTTTCTTTGTTTTTTATGGAACCGACCGCTCCATTTATACGATTAAATAATTGTATGTGGTACCGACCGCTCGATGTACGTATACGCTTACCTATTGTATACGGTACCAAACGCTATGTATACGCTGACCTATGTATACAGTACCGACCGCTCCATGTATGCGCTTACCTATTGTATACGGTACCGACCGCTCCATGTATGCGCTTACCTATTGTATATGGTACCCACCTCTCCATGTATTTGAATACCTATTGTATATGGTACCACCGCTCCATGCCACGAAGCTCCCACAAAATCGTAATCCTGGGTCAGTGTGGACAGTTTGAAAAAAATCCGGGCTTGTCTATGCGCCGCGTGCACAAAGTGTGGCGCGCGTGTAGACAGTTGCGAAAATAGCGGACTATATTTTGGCGCGCGTTTTGCAACGCTGTCTACGCGCGCGCGCTGCATTTTGCAGCGGCGGCGTGGCGCGGCCGCACTACGTGCGGCGCATAGACAGCGCCTGGATTTTTCAAACTGTCCACACACCCAGGGTGTACGACTTTTGTGGAAGCTTGAGGGATGTATACGCTTACCTGCAGGATTTGAGGGAACGCTCCATGTAAGTATAAGCTGACCTATTGTATATGGTACCAAACCTCCATGTATACACTGACCTATTGTATACGGTACCGAACGCTCCATGTATACGCTTACCTATTGTACAGGGTGATTTTTTTCTCCTTTACGATTTTGACTGCCAATTTCAACAGGTTATCCTGCACCGATTTTCGCTCAAATTTTGCCCACATGTTCCCGAGCGTTTACCATTTACTTGGTAAAAATTTCGAGTTAAAATACTGCACTGGTAGTGAGAAATACAGCAGAGAAAATGAGATCACACTTTTCAACATTCTTTCCATAATGTTTGACTACTGCGACAATTCTTCCATCAAAATTTTGGGAAACGTGGCAAATGGCAATACTGCTGTATTTTTCCGAATTGTAAACGACATTGGATTGTCTTTTAGACCTTTTTCCTTCTCTACACCCCCAGAAAGAATTTGAGAGCCATCAAATCAGTGATTATGGCTCATCAGCTGAGGATGCAGCACTGATAGGCCGAGCAGCACTGATGAGAAATGAGACCATCTCCAAGCAATGCCACTAACCCTGTCAACGTTTTTTGGCTGATTATGGCTTAGTTTCATCTTGCTGAGCTATGGTATGTTGCTTCAAAGGCCGTTGGGCTCCAAAAAGAGTCTTTCAATCCATTACAGTAAAAATTATAAAATGTCGAAATTGATTTTGAAAGTATTCAAATGTATTCTCATTTATTTCAGTTTTTAACTAATTTTTACAAGACGCTCGGATATGTGGGAAATTTGAGCGAAATCGGTGCAGGGTAACTTGTTGAAATTGGCATCAATCGTAAGGAGAAAATCACCCTGTACAATAGGTAAGTATACATGAGCTTCGGTACCGTATACATAGTCAGTGTATACATGGAGCGTTTGGTACCATATACAATAGGTCAGCTTATACTTACATGGAGCGTTCCCTCAAATCCTGCAGGTAAGCGTATACATCCCTCAAGCTTCCACAAAAGTCGTACACCCTGGGTCGGTGTGGACAGTTTGAAAAATCCAGGCGCTGTCTATGCGCCGCACGTGAGTGCGCCGCGCCACGCCGCCGCTGCAAGAATGCAGCGCGCGCGCGTAGACAGCGTTGCAAAACCGCGCCAAAATATAGTCCGCTATTTTCCAACTTCTACACGCGCGCCACACTTTGTGCACGCGGCGCATAGACAACGCCCGGATTTTTTTCAAACTGTCCACACTGACCCAGGATGTACGACTTTTTAGCTTGTGCATGGAGCGGCGGACCATATACAATAGGATTCAAATACATGGAGCGGTCGGACCATATACAATAGGTAAGCGCATACATGGAGCGGTCGGTACCGTATACAATAGGTAAGCGCATACATGGAGCGGTCGGTACTGTATACAATAGGTCAGCGTATACATAGCGTTTGGTACCGTATAAAATAGGTAAGCGTATACGTACCTCGAGCGGTCGGTACCACATACAATTATGTAATCGTATACATGGAGCGGTCGTACCATATACAACTCAGAAAGCCGCGATCTGAAGGAAAAAGAAGAATGTCCACGTTTTGTCGAAACCTCGCAAACATATGTACGTCCATGTTTTTTCGGAAATACAATACATGGATGTATGTTTGCGATGCGAGATCCTATGGGACCTCCTCACATCGTCCACACTCACCTTCTCCCATACTTCTCCACTATCTATACTATGCTACTTGTAAGGGCTTTTCATCCTGTTTGGCCCGACGGGACAAACAGCCGCCTATCTGAGCAGTCCGGCCAGTCTCGCCATTCCCCAGTTACCGCTCCCACCTCCCTATGCCACCGATACTCTCACCCGCACATCTGGCTACCATCTCTTATCGCCCTGCTCATCCCCTGGCCCCCTTCTTTGCCTCCGCCAACCCACCATACGTACCTCGCACCCATCTAGACATATTCATTTTTCTATACGCAGCTTGTTGCGCAAATTTTTATTCTGTGTAAGTTAGGGAGCCCAAACTGACGTCGCAGTATTATGTTCGCGAAGCCATAGCTGCAGTTATTTTTTTCTATGAATATATTTTTTTGTGGTTTTTCAGATTGCTAAAAATGTTCAAAAAATGCAGAAACAGAAACGGAATATTCATACAAAAAAATAACTGCAGCTATGGCTTCGCGAACATAATACTGCGACGTCAGTTTCGGGGACCGATCGATACCTAAATTTAGTCAATAATCTACAGGTACAGTACAGCCTACATACGTATGTACGTATATGTATGTATGTACCTTATACAACACATAGGTACGTACAAATGCAAAGGTTCCATTTCTAGACGCAGTAGAAAAGAAGCCTAGCTGTGCATCAGGTGGTACTTTCCGTAGTGATTTAGATTGGATGGCTTTGCAGGAGGGTGACCCCCAAGCCCAGACGCATTCTTCGATGGAATTGCTGGAGGGATTTCCGCTCAAAACTCTACGCAAGAAACGTAATAGTAATAATTACATGGTAGGTAGGTATACGTTTACGGTATGTACAGGGTGTTTCATAATATACTCGCCGGATGTTTGTGCTTATATCTCCCCACCGGAGTGTCACATTCGAATGCGGTTTTTTGCGTTGAATAGCCAAGGCTTCAACGTTGATGCAGCCAAAATTTCAGCTTTCTAGGTCAACAAGGAAGCGGCTCAAACAGCTTGATTTGCAAAGCGTCAATTTTCACACATTTTTGCAGGCGGTCAGGTACAGATCGGCTCCGGTTTTTCTCTCCCCAGTTACCTAACCCAGTTTTCGCCTTAGTTTTCCTTCCGCAGTGTTCCCCTCCCCAGTTTTTATATGGAGCACAAGTTTCGGTAGAGTTTTCCATCTCCATGCCACTTCTCTTGCAGATTCGAACTTAGCAAACAGTGTTACAGCCAAAATTCGGTCATCCAAGCTTTTCCTTGGGACGCTGATGCCATGGTGATTAAACTGAAGTCTATCTTCGACAAGACTGCTCAAAAATGCATAAAAGTTAGCGTGGAATGGTGAACAGACTTGAAAGAGCGAGAAAAAAACGAAAATGCAAATCCGTTGCCCCGGCTCAATGCCCTGCCTCCGTTTTGCGCCAAAAAAGGCGCCGCAACTTTGACCGCTTACAGCGCCATGACAATGCAACCTAGGAAGCTAAAATTTTGGCTGCATCAACGTTGAAGCCTTGGCTATTCAACGCAAAAAACCGCAGTCGAATGTGACACTCCGGTGGGGAGATATAAGCACAAACATCCGGCGAGTATATTATGAAACACCCTGTACTTTCACCATTGTTACCGGCCGAACCTTTCTTACTTGGCTTTATCCACAAAAGCGACTGAAACAGCTTTACTCTCAACTGTTGTGGCATAGGTCGAGTGGACGTTGTAGCAGTAACAACGATGGTCAAGAAGTCGAATTGAAAGTAATGTTGCAAACAATGACAAAACTGAGCGCGCTATCGTTGACATGTTTCCGCATCTGTAGTCTGTAGCTTACCTACATAGTAGCTGATATTAAAAGACACGCGAACAAGACTAACGTCGGCTTTCTGTAGATGGAAGTAAAGCTTCAGTGTGTGACTAAGGCAGGTAAAGCTAAACTGAAGTGTGAAGTAAGCTTCAGTGTGTGACTAAGGCAGGTAAAGCTAAACTGAAGTGTGTGGACTGAACTGCAGCGGTGATACAGTAGATGCATGATGCAGTGTACGTACCTATATCAAGACTACAGTATATAGGGTGTATCAGAATAAACTCACCGGATGTTTGTGCGTATAACTCCACAACGGAGAGTCATTTTTCACTGCGGTCTTTTGCAGTATGTAGCCAAGGCTTCAACGTTTGTGCAGGCAAAATTTCAACTTTCTAGGCCAACAGGAAGCGGCTCAAAACAGCTCAAGAAGGCTGACCTCAGAAATCGAGGATTTGCCTATTATTTTACCGCAATGGAGAGCATATTCTACCAACCCAAAGCTAATACATTTTCAAAACATGTTCAATATCTTACGCAGGATGCGGCAGAATCAAATCTACTGCGGTATTATGAAGAAAAATTGAAAACTCAGCTGCGGAATGCTAACTTTGTCCTTAATCCCAGGTTTTTCTCCCATAGTGAAAAAAACGTAAATTTCTGTGTCCGAAAGTTTGAGCCTTCGTAACTTCCTTGGCAGAGGGACTAGGGGGCTGAAATTTTGCCTGCATAAACGTTGAAGCCTTAGCTACAAAATACAAAAGAGCGTACTGAAATCGAATACTCCGTTGAGGAATGGGAGGCACAAACACCCGGTGAGTTTATTCTGATACACCCTGTATATGTATGTACCGTATTAGTACAATAGTGCCTTGCCTACATAACATAGTAGCACTGGTGTTCACCCGATCTTTCGCAATGCGGCCGAGTAAGTAAGTAACGGGTAAAATTACTCGGATAAACAGATTAGACTGAGTAAACCGAGTAAGTTTTCTCGGGTGGAAGCCTTACCCGGATAAATTACCCATGATTTGCCCGAGCACTTGAGTACTCAAGTAAATTTACTCGAGTAAATCGGGTGAGTAAGAAGAAAAGGCTAAAAATCAGTGAAAAATTTTACTCGAACAAATTGCCGAGTATGAGTAAGCTTGCTAGCAAGCCGAGTACTCACTGGGAGTACAAGTACTCGAAATTTTTACTTGCACACCACACCAGTGCATACGTAGTACATACTGTAGGCGTAAGGTAAAAAATATGAGTCAAGATGTGAATCAATCATTGAAACAGTAACTGTACAGGTCCGAATCGTGTTCTATTCTATAATATTTTCCCGTGGTCGGAAATGGTTGAAAAACTGTTTGCTCATAATAAAATCGTTCGAACATTATTCACTTTTACCTTTTACAGTTTAAATAAATTCCAATCAAGCCAAGCCAATTATTCATCATCGGGGGTGCGACGTGGGTATGTATTAGTATTATTGTACATCATACTAATGTTAGGCCTATATTGTACTGTACGTACATGCTGTATCGTACACGTGGACCAAACTTTTGTATCTGGTCCGGGCAAAGTAATAATTTTTAGTTATTTTACCACATAGGCTATACGCAACAACTAAGGGTAAATGAAAAACAAATGACTGCTTAAAAAGTGTTTCTTTTTACTTGCAATGCAACTCTGCTTTTTCCACCAGCACTGATCATGACCATGAATGATATGTCGGGATATTCATTCGATCTGCTCGCATTACGTACACTCCCCGTTTCGCATACTGCCGATTCGTACCCGCGCGTTTCGTACACTTACACTTTCGTACCCATGCCATTACGTACACTGCTTTTGTCGTACACTTGTTGATCGGTACACTTTCATTTCGTACATTTGACACCCCCGATTCGTACACTTTTTTGTTTGTACACTTAGAGATACGTACTACACACACAAATTTGCACAGCTGCTGTACCTACAGGTCATTCCGATCATACATGCTTGTCGAAATCAACAATAGCTACATAAGTGAAACTACAAAACTGTCATTCTGCTCATAACGAAAAGCCTAGTGGATTGGATACTGTAATGTTTCGTGTATTGCCCCCCTCGAATATAGCCCCCCCCCCTCGTATATATCCCCCCCCCCTAAGCGGTGCCTATCGTCATTTGTACTGTACTCGTATATAGCCCCATATCAGAGACTGCGAAAAACGACGAAAACGAAGGTTTTTACAGCTGAAAGCAGCGGTTTCAACGTGTTTCTAGCCATAGCAGTTGATGGCAAATCATTTGGGACAGTTTGGGATACATTTTGATTTTCACCCCTCTTGACCACCCCTTCAGACATGGCCGATCATAGCCCAAAATGATAATTTTTGCGCAAGAATAGCTTGTTTTATACCACTTTAGCTTGAAAAGATGCAAAATAAACCAGAAAAACGAGTTCAGGAGGTCAAAAAACCTTACTTTGGTCACTAATGCAAATTGCCCTTTTATATAGCCCCCCTTTTGTATAGCCCCCCTCGAATATAGCCCCCCTAATCGGGGCTTACCGATCATATAGCGCCAGGGGGCTATACACGAAACATTACAGTAGGTCGAGAAGGAAAATTTCCCCCAAAATTTGCCCCCAGATTGCCTCAGCCTAAGGTGAAGCCTAATCCTCAGCCTAAGCCTAAGCCTAACCCTAAGCCTCAGCCTAAGCCTAAACCTAGGCCTCAACATAAGCCTGACTTGGCTCATTGGCACACCCACTTGATCAGTTGACGCACCTGTTCCCTGGTTGATCTCTTGGCGCATGTACTTGATCTCTTGCCGCAAATCCCTGCTGAGCGCTTGACTTTTTGACGC
>JASAMW010000315.1:0-16537 GCA_030247985.1 Epsilonema sp. ZAB3_2
GCTAGCCTACTTGGTGGGCGTCGCCGTTGGCAGGCTGTTTGAATGGCGGCGGCCAAATCGCAACTTCTTCCTCTTGAAAGAGCGACAGGGAGACGTTGAGCAAAGTAGCTGCTGCCTATCATTCCGCCTCAACCCACAACCCTGCTTTGGATCCACTGGTGCCACGACGAGTACGAAGCGAATGGCTGGTGCGCGCCTTGGATTGCGCAAAAGCTGCAGCTGTGCTCTACACAGATTACCATGCTAATCCAAGAAAGTATTTCCTTACCAGCTCAGTGGTCAAATGGTGATTCGAAGAAAAGAACATCAACAATAACACTTTTGGCGTGGAGTTTCTGCTGAAGTACAATTCCACAATCAGCAAATTTTAGTGTCACAAGTTGATGGTTCGAAAAATGTTGAATCCGCTCCCTTCCGCTGGACGCCGGTGGCTCTAGTACCTCTGCCCGTCATCTGTGGATGCCATCTCTAAAATTCTTTTAAATTGGCGCTTTGACCAGAATGGATGAAAAAGAAGTTGCGGAGGAACTTTGCTTTTGTAGGTGTTTTAAAAGCACCGCCTTCCTTCAACTCGGCAAGCAAACAGTTATCTCTTCCAAATCTTTGCTCCTATAAATAAGCAAGCATCTTTGCTCCTATGTTTTATTCCGGCCTCTAGTTGGGCAAATATTCGCCCGTCTTTGTAGGCATACTTTGTGAAAACTGTTGTTGCACCATCGATCTCCTTTTGGGATAAGTTGAATAGGGTTTCAGCGGCGTACTGGAATACATGATGCGCATATCCGCCTGAGCCCGATCCAGCATGAGAAAGGTAGAAAGACTCCAAATCCGCACAAACATCATCTGTACTGGTTGATGCTGCTACGCTCACGCTTGCCAAATCAACGCCATTTTCTTCAAGAAAAAGTTCCAATTCTCCTGAAAATATCAAATTATGGCTGTGCACGTAAAGATTGAATGGCACCATTGTATTGAAAATCAACATACAAGAGCAGAAGTACAGAAGAGAGAGATAAGTAGTTACAAACCGGTGCTAATCACACAGTCCACTTCTCTATGATTGCTGCCAGGAAGGGAAAAATCAGCGCGCGAAGCCTCCAACTTCTTATCAAAACAAGGCATCACAGATACGTGATATAAATCCAGCACATTCCATCCTAGAATTAGTCGCATTTGGCACGTAAGTATGTAAAGTGCACGCACTTACAATTTTCCTACGTACGTAGCTGCTGGTGAGGCACACCTGTGGGTTCGCGGTCACTTCGTTGCGGTTTTTTTCGTTGCGGACATTTCGTTGCGGACCTTTTGTTGCCGCGGTCACTTCGTTGCGAGAACTTTCGTTGCGGTCACTTCGTTGCGGTTTTTTTCGTTGCGGACATTTCGTTGCGGCCGTCCTCTGGTCATTTGGTTGCGAGAACTTTCGTTGCTGTTCATTTCGTTGCGAGATTTACCTAAGCTTAAAGGCGGGGGGTAACGTTAGGGTTCCAGCTACAATTTTCAAAAATGCACACCACCATTGAATAGAGAATTTTTTTCTGCCCATATGCGTCATATGTCAAAAAGTTGTAGCTATTACCGTTTTTGAGTAACATAGGGTTCTCGATGTCACTTTCCCATAGCTGTGTACTATTGAATTCCCATAGTTGCGTTTTTGCTGTCTGTCGTGTTGATTGCGCAGTTTATGAACAAGGGGTATGGATAGCTCCAGCTGACCCTGAACTCTGTTTTTCTACCATCTTTCATTCGACTTCAGCATAGGAATGATCATAGTCCTTTCATAATGGTCCACAAGAGCGTGAATATAAACTGCGCAATCACGATGATTGGTAGCAAAACGCAACCTATAGTACACAGCTATGGGAAAGTGACATCGAAAACCCTATGTTACTCAAAAACGGTCATAGCTACAACTTTTTGACATATGACGCACATGGGCAGAAAAAAATTCTCTATTCAATGGTGGTGTGCATTTTTGAAAATTCTAGCTGGAACCCTAACGTTACCCCCCGCCTTTAAGCCTAAGCCTAAGCCTGCAACGAAATGAACGGCAACGAAAGTACTCGCAACGAAATGACCAGAGGATGGCCGCAACGAAATGTCCGCAACGAAAAAAACCGCAACGAAGTGACCGCAACGAAAGTTCTCGCAACGAAGTGATCACCGCCGCAACGAAGTGACCGCAACGAAGTGACCGGCTACCAAGTGACCGTATCCCCACCTGTGAGCGATGGAATGAAGTCTTTCACAATCGAGCCCATCACAGCTTGTGGAGAGCGCACCCGACTAATGTACGGTAGGATCCAAGAACCCTGCGACTTCTCAGCATAGCATATCCAACCTATACATACACAAGGTAGGTATGTCCAACAGTTTTCATAAATGGAACGCAGCAACACAGAACAATAATACTACCCAGAGCTACACTAAACGTCGATGGCACCATAACATTACCAGGGCAAGCAGAAGCCAATACAGGTAGTGTCTTTTCCTTTGTGCTCGCTTCGTCAGAGGAGCGTACAGATCTCCACCTTTCTACAAACTCCTCTTGAGCTGCGAGTAGACTGAAATTACGTCCAAAAGACGAGTCCAACACCAGACTTACGCCTGATAATACAATCATACCATACATTACTGCGTTACTATGGCAATCAAATTTATAAATGTTGCACAGCACACGCGGAAAGAATGACGATTTACCCATGGACTTCATGGCAGCTGTTAAACTACAGTTCACTTGGGCCAAAGGGAGTTGATGTCGCACAGCAAGAGATGCCTTGCTCTGTGGTGATATGGTCATCACAATCCTCTTCTAAAGAACAGGGCAGAACAGCATATCAACGGTATAGGGTACTGTGGGGTAAGCCCGGCCACCTAGTACTATTGAAGGCCGGTTCTCCGTGGGTGGCAGGGTTTACCCCCTAATAGGCTTACCCTATTGTGCAGTTTATACGGCATGAATATGTACGTTCTCGCATTCAATGATGCATGTCCACGTGAATTACTAGTATGAATTACTAGTAGGTAGTATGTACGCACGCACACACAGCAGCGGCAGGGTGCATACCCACATTTTTTGCGGCCAGAGCTTGTATCAACTCCTTGTGCGACTGCTGTTGAATGAGGACAGTTTCAGCACTGGTGACACAGCCGCTGCAGGCTAGACAATCGTTCAGCGTTATCCTAACTGGCTCCTTTTTCGTCTCCATCTTCTTCTCATCGCGTTTCGCTGTCTCTGCTCCACGCAGCTGTTTTCTCGCCTTGAAACGTACCATCATATTGGAGGAGACGACATCGCTTTCTGGACTGCCAATGGAGACAACGGAAGATTTAGCAGTCTGCGCCTTCTCCAAAACAAAGGGTTTTATGCACTCCTGCAACAACAACAACAAACAGCTCCTTCCACCAAACTTGACGGTGACTGTGAGCATGGCGTATACTGTACCAGACCTGAGAAGGAGCAATAAAGTCATCCAACTCCGTTATCTGTATGATTCCGCTGAATCCAGGATTCATGATATGCGATGCGACAGCAGCAGCAGTTTCACTCAATCCTCAACCTCAGCCAGCAAACGGGTTACGGGTATGTATACAACGACAACTGCAGTCCACATGCACGTCCAGTGATGGTCCAGTGGGAGTGATGTGGTCCAGGTCCGTACCAGGTCCGGTCCGTTGCCATGGACTTCTAGAAAGAAAAAATATATATAGGAGTCCATGATCCGTCGCGTTTTGAATGCTTTGTATCTTTTTTACGCAATCTATGCCAATTTTACAAATACGTGCAAAGAAAAGTGGCAATAATTTATTTTTTGGGTTGTGTATGAGTCCCAATAAAGCTTCTGCAGTGGAGTGGACCACCTGTATCAACATGGTGGCACTTTCAAATGAAAACAAAAGGACCAAGTTACATGCTTGCTTGCTATTAGCTCAATCTCCGATGTCAAAGTCAACGCACTAGCATCTGGTCGTTCTGTCGTTCGACCGGCAAACAAGGCCTCAAGTACACCACAATAGTTTATCGGGTGTCTGTCAACTGTCAAGCTTTGCGAAAGGTGCAAATTAGAAACAACCCACCATTGCGAATTAGTAGTCAGTCAGCCAGCCATTCAGTCACTATAATGTAGCCAAAGCAAAAACTTGGCATGAACTTTGGGCTCTGGGCATCCCTTTGTTGTTTGGGCTCAGCTGTTTGAGAAGTGCGAAAAGTGAAGGATATCCGACGCTTTCCACTTGCTTGCTCGGCAAGCTGCGATAGAAGCGTGAATTGAGTATGTCGCAACTCGTACGTGGTGTAGATAGATAGCCGACAGGAGTAGGTATTTGTGAATCGGGCGCTATTGTGAAGTCGAAGTGCGCTGGTAAACAAACCAGTTCTCTCTCGTCGTCGGTCGCGATCGCCCGCGTGCGTACGACGCGCGTTCCTTCCAACCCTCAAACCGTGTACCGGCGGCAGTCGTTCCTCTTTCCTCCGAGTGTCGTCGTCAGCTGGCCCTTTTTTCGACATAGGAGCCGTATACATTACAGAGGGTGAGTGCAGTGCATGCATACTGCACGGATGGTGTGACGGTGCTGTGGTTGGCGATGGAGTGCACTGAACATGCTCTGTGTTGAGAAAGAAGTCAGTGTGGACGGCGAAGTGCAGTTTGAACGATTATGACAATTTGATTCTGCCGACACTGAAGAAAGTCTTCGTCGCTGCCGAGGAAATCTCACTCCTTCTTCATTGCCAATATCAGTGAAGAGCATCGCGCCATCCATCTTCTTCTCACTGCTCAGCGTGCCCGTCGTCGATACAGGATAAATTCAGCACATCTCTCTCTCTCTCTCTTGATATCGATATCGATAAGGATAACTCATCTTCTCTCTCTCTCTTTAACAGTATTCTTACACTTCTTCTGCTCATACTATTGCATCCGGCATCTCGCAGACAGAACCCGTTCCCATGTCAGAAAGCGACGAGGCAGCTGCAGAAAAAGAGAGACAGTCTACTCGTCCTTCCTTTTGCCGCTCCTAAATGTTACTTTGGCGTCATTTACTTTCGGCTGCTGGAGATGGATGATTATTGTCAGTTGTCCAGCATTTGCTCATGATTACAGAGTGTACCTGCAGCGAAGGATGAGTTGTGCTGGCTCAGTGAAGCCATGAGAACCCTGATACATGCAGCTGCCGCTATCACCTGCATGCTGCAAAATACCTCTGCCTTGGTAAGAAAGCATTTCCTCACTCAGCTCAGCAGCCTAACATTACCTGCTTGGAGTAGTATGTACCCGTATCTGTTTAATAATAAATACCTATAGTTTTGTGATGATGAATGATCAGTACTTACAATATGTGCTGTATGTATGGTGCAGGCTACACATGAGCACTTTGACCTCTAAAACACTCTTTGAGCATTTGAACACTCGATTTCTAGCTAATTGAAAAGCCAGCATATAATGTGAAAACGAAGACCTTATCGTCATTATCGCCGCACTGGCCTGAATCCAAAGACGTGCTTTATTTCAAACGGTTTCCTCGGTGGAATGGGGGCTTCAACCAAGCGACTGAACGAATAGCCAAGCCGCTGGAATTTGACTGGAACCTGTACAAAGCTGCTAAGCGTTTCGGCCAATCCAACAAGGAACGCCGAACAGTAGCACAAATTTTACGACGCTTGGATCTCTACGCCAGCACTCAACATGGCGACCACGTCTCCAACCAGTCTGTGATACATTCATCCGTCAAGGTAACTGGCAAAAAGTACCGTAATTGCGTCTACTAGTAGTACTTATTACGTAATACGTAGGTTATGTACTACTTGCTTAAAAGCTGCGCGTGTATTGTGAATAACAACTCTGTCACATAATCTAGATCAGCTAGGGTTCACACTCAGCACACGTGCGCATTAACACACGAGTGTGTGGCGATGGCAACGTTTATTGACGTGGAAGTCGCGCGTTTTGAAGACTAAATTACGGAAAAATTGTGTCACCGATTTCCCCCGATCTGCCAAAATGTCACTGTTTTGTTGCACCCGAATGAACGGCGATTCGTCAACATCTGGGCATCGCCATTATTTGGGGTGGAGTCATCGAAAACGACCCTCGTAAAAATCCTCATAACCATTTTTTATACAATGTTTAGTTACCCTCTGATATTCTTTGGTGCATAAAAGGGGTAAAGGAGGCAGCACCTCTGCCACTCGTAAAATCATCGGAGGAAAAATGTCGCGCAGTTATCTTTCCTTTCATGGCGTTTTCCACAATACTGAACGCTTTGGCCCATGGGCCGAAGGTGGCCGGCTCCTGCACTGGAACAAAAATGTTCGAAGCGTTCAAAAATGTGGGTTACCCAACACATGTGCACATACCGGTAATCCTACTTTTCACAAACACTTCGAGAAAAGAAAACAAAAGTTTGTCCATCGCCTTCCAAAGTCCGGGGGTGGGACGAAAAGGGCCGGCCCGTTCGAAGTGTTCGGGGTTGTGGAAAGTCCCTTGACCCGCCATAAAAAAATGCACGAGAGCAAGTTGACCCAAAACGTGGTATTTCAGTTATAAAGATCAGCAGCCACGGTGATTTCATGCCGATCGTCGGATTATCCGAAAATGGTTTGAGATAAAACTGGAGACGTAGATACGCTGGTGGGGATTGGTAGATGGTAGATGGTACACTAGTGCAGAATTAGGAGGTTTTTCATCGGGAAGAAAAAGGCTTCCTTTTTCTATTCAGTTCTATTGACACCTTTCTCAAGCACTATCCAACTTTCTATTTCTCTTCCCTGTCTTGTTTGTTACGGACCCGTGGGACACCGGGTGTAAAGTGGTCATCTTGTATGTATTGAATAAGTGTTTGTTAAACACATCACTCCAACTCAACGTTGGCCATATCGCGGAATAACCTAATCCGATTACAGTATTCAATATATCGGAAAAGCAGTTGAGCAGGGCATGGATAGGCAAAATGCAGACGCGCATTAGCGTGCATTGTGCATTCCCTTGTACTGTAAACCCTCGCCTATAGCCCCCTGGGGCTAATAAAGCGTCAGTCGCCGATCACAGGGGACAGCCGATCAAGCTACATTGCAAAAGCCGTTTTTCGACAAGTCGTTATTGTATTGCCTTGGATATAGTCTCCGGGTTTTATACATAGTATACGTATGAAGAGGACTACAAAAGAGGGAATACAGTACTGCCTTTTTTCTAGCCGCCTCAGTATGGACAGTCTAGTCATGCAACAACAAGTCCCAGCCAATTACTACTGCAACGTCGGAAGATTCGGCTAAAGTCATGGCAAAAGGCCTATTACGTCGAGAAGAAACATCTCAAGAAACAATTTTACGGTAGTTACCCAACTCTACCTGGAAGATTTCGGGATTATGAAGCTGAAACTTCTTCGGCAGAAAGCGAAGTCAATCCAGAGGAGACCGGCAGCTTTTTTGAAGGTGAATGAATAGAATCAGTGCAGCATTCACTGTCACTGTATTATGAAATTTATGCCACCAAATGACTCCGGGCTATTCTAGGGGATATTGTACTGTGGGAGAACCAGGCGGAGCAGATAGCTGAGAATGTTCTTCACTCTGGTGATCGAAGAAGAAAGCGAAAATTTATCGCACCTCTGGCCAGAAGATGGGATCCAGACCAGACCATCGAGTTTAGCTTCGATGGATCTCACAGTTAGTGTACCTTGTGTTCATGCATTTACACAGAAGTATTGTGTACTCAATGTGAGAATTTCAGCAAAGAAAGAGCGAAAAATTATCGAGCTTGCTCTGGAGCACTGGCAGAACATCACGTGTCTGAATTTTCGACGAATGAGCGGGAAGCCTCGAGGGAACCGAATCGTCTTCACGGACGTGGATGGATGCGCATCGAATGTCGGCAGGCATCCGTTGGGAGAGCCTCAGTTTGTATCAATAGGACCTGAATGTTTGAGGCTGGGTGTCATTGCTCACGAAGTGGCACACGCACTTGGCTTTTGGCACGAACAAAGTCGACCCGAC
Organism: Epsilonema sp. ZAB3_2; assembly: GCA_030247985.1. NCBI lineage: Eukaryota > Metazoa > Nematoda > Chromadorea > Desmodorida > Epsilonematidae > Epsilonema > Epsilonema sp. ZAB3_2. The sequence goes on from JASAMW010000315.1 coordinate 7,985, forward strand.
CGAGATCTCTACGTCAGCGTTCAGTGGGGTACGTACGTATGTACGGAATCTTGTAGGCCGCTCTAATACAGTGCGGTTGCTATGCCTATTTGCATACGTAGGCGATAAATTGTATATGCTTTGCAGGGAATATTGACCGTGATTCCAAAGGCCAATTTCTTAAGGAGCAACCTGATGACGTAGACAATGCAGCTGTGCCATACGACTACGGCTCCATCATGCATTACAGGAGTAAAGTGAGATGAAAAATTATCACAAAAGAATAGAATACAGTACGTCAGACCGACATTCCAATAGTATAGCGTTGGCTACAGGCATTTGCCAAGTACGATGATCTGTTTACAATTCACACGAATATTCGTGACTACCAAAAAACAATCGGGCAACGGGATCAACTGTCTTTCAACGACATCAGGCTCATGAATAAAATCTACTGCGAACGTAATGGAAAAAAACCTTTCGTTCGATGTGGTACACCACACCAGCACTGCTTGCGTTCACATCCAAGCGCAGTTCAAAGCGTACTTTCAGGCAAATGCCCAGTGAAATTGGCGTGTGAACGGGGTGGTTACACGGATCCCCGACGGTGTGACCGATGTCGATGTCCTGACGGATTCAGCGGAAAGCTCTGCCATGAAATCATGGGTGGCTACGGTACGTGTGTGTGTACTACTCACTGTTTGCTGACCCGGCCTTTATGCTCTTTGTCTTTACGATTTCACAGGTGCTGAATGTGGTGGTAGAATTCGGTTGGGCAGTAGCTGGAAAGTGATTCAATCTCCGAACTATCCAGACAGGTTTAAGGAAGGCCAGGAATGCAGCTGGTTGTTTGCGGCTCCCCTGGGACAGCATGTGGAATTTCAGTTCATCGGTACCTTCGACCTCTACTGCAAGTCCAAGCACTCATTGTGCATGGACTACGTAGAGATACGCAACTCCACCGACTTCGCAAATACCGGCATGAGGTATCGCATTTTATTACTTTCCCTTGTTCAGTACAGTTTCTCATTCTATAGGCGGTAAGATATGTCTATCTACGGGTGTTAAAGGTATTGCTGTCAGCGCACCCCGGAGGGTACGATCTTTTCGGCAACCGAAGATCTTCTAGTCCTCTTTCGCTCATTCTATAAAACGGGCAGAGGCTTCAAAGGCAGGGCCAGAGCAGGTGAGGGAGGCAACCTACGAAATTTGTCGGACGAGCAGTAGTGGTGTATGGGTTATTTCAGTGCAAGCATCAGGCAGCTGGCTCAGCTGGGGCTCGTGGAGTTCGTGCAGTAGTTCTTGTGGCTCCTGCGGCACACAGATGAGGAAGAGGAGCTGTTCAACTGGAGTCTGCCCGTATGACACTGACACTTACTTACACCACAACCTCTATGTATGTACAATATGATACAATACACTACTACTGTATGGTTTCCACAAAATGGTACTACGTACGTACGTACTACTGCACGCTGTGTTTTAGCGGTGATCCGTCGGAGGTTAGAGCATGCAACTCAAATCCTTGTGATCTCTGCCCGGAAACAAGATATATTTCCGCTCCTTGCGGCGGCTTTCTGGGTCTTCTCAGGGGAATCAGATGCAAAGTGTACGTAAGACTAGAAAAGTACAAGACATGGGCAACACTTCTGATGCAAATACTGAATGTCCGCCGGCTGCGGCTACCCACAACAGCTTGCTCGGTGGTATTGTATTGGCATTTTCGCATTTCAGAGAAAGAACTGTGTATACTCCGTGTCGGGATAAGTGTTGCCCTGGATTCAAGCTCAGAGATGGCGCATGTCAAAAGAAGCCGTAGCCCATCCCATAGACCTGCTTGAGACGCTTTCACGCACGAGAGTGAATCTACTCCAGCGAGCTTTAACCGCGCCCCAATTGTACAGAATCCAATTGCATGTACAGTACAATAAATTGACTATACCCAACAATACAACTGTCTCATGTGTCATGTACTATGGCTATCGGGCCGGTAAAATAATGTATCCTATGCATGAAAACACAGCAACAGTAGTAGGTAATGGGTGAATATTGCGAACTAAATGTACATTATTGTACCTTACCTATACAATACGAACGTATGTACAGTATGTGTACGTGTAGTACGTCGACGTAGCACACTATGTACGACAGTACGTAATGTGATTCATATTATATAACCCTACGTGCACATTATTATTCAACACACTTGCTGTTGCTGGCGGACTCAGGCAGGCAGCAGCCAGGATCTGAGCCTTCTGGAGGAAAATTACGCTAGCAGAAGTGGAATTAAGACTGAGTCACGCGCGAATGAAACAAACTATCAGCATGTATCTCGTATCCTAGATACCAAACATAATCAAGAGAACCTGGCACGCTAGGTATGTCATTCATTAGTCGACAGCAGACAGGATTTTCAGCTCACTCGCACCTAGCACGTAACGTATACGCACCTAGAACAGGCGACGGATTCCCCCATACTCTGCCCGTCACACGCGCTTTTGTGCCACCCGACGAACAAAATTATTCTAGCACCCTTCTCAATTATTCTCGCACCTTTCTCTTCCCTGCCCGTCAGACGAAGGCTTTGTCCTCGCACCGCCTACACTTCCCTCTTCCTCACAGCGGCAGACGGCCACTTTTACACAATTGGTTCTCTTCGCTTTTCCTCTTCGCTTGTGAACAAAACATGGCCACTCGTCGCGTCACACAGCGCTTTCGTTTCTCTCACCCTTCCCGTCGGTCTTTCGCTCTTTCCCGCTGCTTGTGCACAAAACATGCCAGTCGCCGGTGGCAGACACACGCACGCTTGCGTTCTCTTCACTTTTTTCGCTCTCCTCCCTGCTTGCGTACAAAGCACGCGTACAAATTTGTTCTTCGCTTGCCCACACCGCGCACAGACCAAAAGAACTCGTCCCGTCACACAGGCAACTTTCTTTCACGTAGCGAGCAAGGTGTGTGCAAGGTGCGAGGAAGGTGTGAGCTCGTCGCTGTCAGACGAGAAGTTGTGGGTGCGGGCAAAAGTACTCATGCTGTCAGACTGCTGATGAGGTGCGAGCTGAAGTCGGACCGTATACGTCGGCTCCTATGCTTCAACACACAAGACCGACGTGCTCGGTCCGAGTAAATTGGCCTGTCTGCGGTCGACTATTGTTTGGTCGACTCTAAGCTCCATATTATTATGTTCATATTGACACTTTAGTGGTTGTCAATTCTATTGATAGTAATTCGCTGTTCTTTCGAAAGTGACAACTATAACACTTGCCGACATGGCTGCTCTGCGAAGGCGCTATCTGTTCTGTTTGGTGATTGCCATGTTTTGGTTGACTGTCCAAGGTTCAGCTAAGCATGATGGAACGAAGGTGACCTGCCGGCGGTATTGGTACAATGGAACCGAAGTGCTTCTTCAGACCATTGGTGCTTCATTTGGGAATCTCAGCCTGGACAAAAACGCCACCCTCTGGAACTGTGCGCTGCATGAGCGATGTTGTACGGACCTCCTGTGCTGCCCTCAACATCACCGAGCTCTGAGTGCAGCTGGATTGATCGTTGGTCTCATTCTACTGTTAGTGCTGGTTGACCTTTCAATCTTCTTTGTTTGCCCTTTGTGTACGTACGTAATGTGCTCGATAAATTCCCACTACATACATACACACACGGTATCCTATCCATCCACACACATCATAGGTGCTAATATCCCATACAACATACGTACACACGAGCAGTGAACACTGCTTGTTTTTGCAGGTGCTCCATTCCCCTCGTGGTCACCTTTGTTATATGCCTTGGCGTATTCCTTCTGAAAAACTCGAGTAATGTGAAAAGTCATTGCTCGCCTACTCATGAAAATGTTACCGCCAACGGGCCGCAGTTCGTCACGACCACACAGACGGAGCCACGTCCGCCTGTCCACATCCCATTGCAGTTTGTTCACGGAAATGACTTTGGAAGGTCGTTTTGCACGGACGAAAATAGCATGCTTCCACCTGGACGGCTGCCACCAATTCAGAGATAACGAACGACCGAATCGTCAGTACTCGTTCAGTACCTTCAGTACGTTCAGTACCTTCAGAGATAACGAACGACCGAATCGTCAGTACTCGTTCAGTACCTTCAGTACGTTCAGTACTCGTTCAGTATTCCAGTCGTCGGTACTCGTTCAGTACCTGCCAGCAGGTCTGTGATCGCTATTTTGGCGCTGTTGTCTTGTTATTGGTTTACGTTGGCGTGCAGATCTGTATTACGTATTACTATTAATTAAGAAACGTTTTCTGTAGCGGTTGCATAGTACGCGGATGGGGGTATTTTTTGGAAATCGAGATAATATGCCTGTCGGATTCCCCATCAAAAACTGCATAAATGTGGATGAATTTTGAAAGAAAATTTTCTTCAGGCATCATCAAGATATTAGCCGACGGCACACAGGACAGTTACTCGTAACGAGCATATTGATCTTTCGTGTTGAAACATAAGAACCGATGAGTACGGACCGACTAGAACTCCCACCTACTAAGCAGTCTGACCTCGTGGGTGCTTTTACCCGCAGCGAGCATATTCTCGTCACTTGCACACGCGCGTTCACACGAGCTGTGACATTCTCGTACCGAGCAAGGTGCGAGAAGGTGCGAGTTGGTCGCTGCTACTGTACTGCTACTGTAGATTTCAAAAATAAAATTGGTTTTCCCAAAAAATTTAACCCTTTGCATATAATTTTGCAAAAGTAGTATATTTTTGACAATTTTTGGGTAAGGGTTAAATTTTTTGGGAAAACCAATTTTATTTTTGAAATCTACATCAAATTCTACATAAGATAGTTTACGTATGAGGAAAAAATTTCAGTGGTATTGCTCTTTTGTCTTGAAAAATAAAAAAGGCGGGAGCATTTTTGCTGAATTTTTCAACTTTCAAGAGGCCCGTAGTCAAAATTCTAACTCTATGAAAATTTTGCTGTAGTAATAAAGTTTGTAGATCTAAGCCTCCTCTATCTCCTGTCAAAATTTTACCCCGTGCAGGGCATATATTCGCGCCGTGGTATTCATATAACCGAATTTGCAACAGGTGCAAAATAGTTAAGTTTGAGCTTTCTGACACTATATCTCGCCATACAAGTGGCGGATTGGGCTCAAATTTGGTCCATACATATACATGGGTCCCTATGGGGCATATATGTGCCAAATTGTAGCCCGCTACACACTCTCGTTGCTGAAATATGGCTGAAAATGCTGAAAAACGGCAAAATGTGACCTTCCAACCTTTACCCCTCAATATCTCGATGATGCCTGAAGAAAATTTTCTTTCAAAATTCATCCACATATGTAGTTTTTGATGGGGAATCCGATAGGCATATTATCTCGATTTCCAAAAAATACCCCCCATCCGCGTACACTATAGGCTACTCTCAATCCTTACAGGAAACGTTTCTTAAAGCTGAACAATAGCCATCATAAAGAAAATGTAAATTGAACAGCTGACATAAAATTGCAATGCAACACTTGATTCGTCTTCAGTACGTACCGTAAAGTCTACGAGCATTCTTGTTCGAGTATTCCGAACAACAGACCGATTGCCAGCTGCACACAAATGAAAGCTAGTGGGTAGGTACTACTAAAAATTTTCAATTCAATAAGCCCCTTAGTACCACAAAAAAGATCGTAATCATGAATATAAAGCTCCCCACCACATACGCGCTTATCTACAGAGTGTCTCAAAATAAACCGAACACTTTTCCGTGCATGTAACTCTGGAACCACACGTTAGATTTTTATGCGGTTTCTTGTATTTAGTAGCCAAGGCTTCAACTTAGATGTGTACAAAATTTCAGCTACTTGGTCCACATACTTCAGAAATTACGACGGTTTGAATCTCGAAGCTCAAAATCGACGTTTTTCTGCAGTATGGAGAAAAATCTCGGTCTTAATTTTCAAGATACCCAGTACAATGCGTTTGCTACGCTGGCAATGGGGCTAATACATGAGATACGCATTTTCTAGCATTTTGGAACATTTTTTTCCATTACGAGATTAATTTTATTTAGGACTATGCACAGGAGCCCCTAAATCGACACTTCCAGTTCGATAACCCTCGTTTTTGACCGCCGAGAAAGAAGGTGATTGAGCAGCTTCCACTGGGCCTATGAAGCTAAAATTTTGTATACGTCTAAGTTGAAGCCTTGGCTACTAAATACAAAAAATTTCGCATAAAAATCTAACGTGTGGTTCCAGAGTTATATGCACGGAAAAGTGTTCGCTTAGTGTAACAGACACCCTGTAGATTGAGCGCGGTATGTGGTGTGCGACTTATATTAATTACGATATTTTGTGGTACTAAGGGCTTATTGAATTGAAAATTTTAGTAGTACCCACTAGCTTTCATTTGTGTGCAGTGGCAATCGCTATATTTGTTCGGAATCTATTGGAGCTCTCCAAACGAGATATTCGTGCAGACGTTACGGTACGGTACTGAAGACGAATCAAGTGTTGCGTACAACAACTGTTTTTCAACCTACGTTTTCTATGATGGCTATTGTTCAGCTTTAAGAATAAGTTGAGATTAGCCTATAGGTGTACACGGATGGGGGTATTTTTTGAAATCGAGATAATATATCAGAATTCCCATCAAAAACTACATATGTGGATGAATTTTGAAAGAAAAATTTATTTTCGCCATCATGCGAGATATTGAGTTGAGGGGTAAAGGTTGGAGGTCCACAGTTTGCCCGTTTTTCGCATTTTCAGCGTGTGTAGCGGGCTACAATTTGGCGCATATCAGGAGCCCCGTGTCTATGTATGGACCAAATTTGAGCCCAATCCGCCACTTGTATGGCGAGATATATATAGGAAAGCTCGATTTTCTTGCACCTGTTGCCAACTCGGGGTTATATGGCCACGGCGCTATGCCTACACAGATTTTGACAGATAATACTACAAACTTTATTACTACAGCAAAACCAAGAATTTTTTTGACTACGGCCTCTTGAAAAGTTGAAAATTCCAGCAAAATGCTCCCGCCCCTTTTTATTTTTAGAGACAAAGACAATACCACTGAAATTTTCCTCATACGTTTCCTCTTATGTCAAATTTGATGTAGATTTCCCGAGAAAATAAAATTGGTTTTCCCAAAAAATTTAACCCTTACCCAAAAATTGTCAAAAATATACTACTTTTGCAAAATTATATGCAAAGGTAATTTTTTTTGGGAAAACTTCATTTTATTTTTGAAATCTACAGTAGCGGTACAGTAGCAGCGACCAACTCGCACATTTCTGGCACCTTGTCGGTACGAAGAATGCAGCAGCTCGTGTGAAACGCGCGTGTGCGAATCACTGCGGGGTTGACACCGGGCAGACAGACCCTTGCCTTTATAGGTGAGAAGTTCTAGGTCGGCTACCGTAACTAGGTGGTACTATGTTTGACACAAAAGATCAATTGTCGTTCTACGAGTATAATCTACATATGTTTGCCCGTAGTTGATATCTTGATGATGCCTGAAGAAAATTTTCTTGCAAAATTCATCCACATTATGCAGTTTTTGATGGGATGCCGACAGGCATATTATCTCGATTTGCAAAGTACCCCCATCCGCGTACTATGGTACAGAAAACTATTTAATTGATGAGTTAATTTTTTTTGGGTGTCGCGCCAACGTAAAAAAAACCGAATAACAAAGCAGCGCCGACGATCACGGAGCCTGCTGGCAGGTCAACGAGTCCCGGACGACTGGAATACTGAACGAGTACTGAACGTACTGAAGGTACTGAAATACTGTGATTCGTCGTTTCGTTCGTCTCTGGAAGGTACTGAACACTGAAGGTACTGAACGAGTACTGCGTCGGTTCGGCTTATTCTGAGATAATCCGGCAGCCGTCAGGTGGAAGGTGTGTTGTTTTCGTGGTAGAACAACTTCAAGCGTTGCCGTGGAGCGAACTGCAATGATGTGGACAGGCGGGAGAACGTGGCTCCGTGTGTGTGGTGCAGACAAACTGCGGCCCGTTGGCGGTAATTTTCATAGGCGGAGCAACAATGATCCATTTCAGAAGGAAAATGCTCGCCAAGAGGCATGAGGTGAGCCACGAGGAGCGCCTGCAAAGACAAGCAGTGTTCTCCGTGCTGCGTGGTGTTTACATTATGTTGTATGAATATAGGCACCGTGTGTGTGGATGGGAATATGGTGTGTTGTAGTGGGAATTTTATCGAGCATACGTACGTACACAAAGGGCAAAAAGAAGGTGGGACCGGCACTAACAGTAGAATGTGAGACCAACGACGTGGTGGGTGTCACTCGGACTCCGGGTGAGTATTAGAGGACAGCAGGAAGGGTCCGCGATGCGCTCATGCACACACAGTTCCGTTTTTTTGTCGGGCTGAGGGGGATTTCCCCCAGGGACGCCGAGATGGCCTGAGAGAGAGCACTTCGGTTCGTGTACCGTGCCCGTCCGCAGGTTGGGTTCGTTCCGTGTTGGCTGAACCTTGACGGTGACCGACGTGGCAATCCGGCAGAACGGATATTCGCAGAGCCGACGTGGTCTAGCGAAAGAACAGCGAGAGTATCAATAGAAATTGACAACCACTAAAGTGTCAG
>JASAMW010000317.1:0-20330 GCA_030247985.1 Epsilonema sp. ZAB3_2
GCGTGTTCATTAGTGAAGGAAAAGGGAACAAAATCGATGAAGCCTTGGCTACATTAGGCATCACTTTCGTAATCGGAGCAGGCGTGGTGTTGCTGGTGTTTTGGTTGGCCTCAAAATCGTGGGAAAACAAAGCAACAGAGCTCGACTACCCTTCAGAGGAGAACAAATCATCGCTTTCTACTGTCCCCTCACAAGCGGACAAGAATCTTCCGAAGCAAGCGAGAAAAGCAGGGAAAAAACTGCCAGAATCTGCTTTTTTCTCACCCTTGGTTAGCCGCCACCCTCAAAGGACATTCACATCGCGTTCTGGACGTAGATTTCAGTTCAAACGGGAAATATCTTATTTCCTGCGCTGAAGATAGAACTTTGATGCTGTGGAATGCGAAGAATTTGGAGCAAAAAGAGCATAAAGCGACCAGGGGAAATGTGAAATTGGATCATGCGAAGTTGGTTCGTTTCGCGCCAGATTCCAAATCTATCATCATATGCTTGGCGGTGGCCAATAGAATAGCCGTATACAAGACTGTGAAGAAGGAAGAGAGCGCTGCGGTAAAAATTCAGCCGGTCGATTCGACCGAACACCCGGATGAGCATAGGATGGATATCATTGCGATTGGCATCGCTTCTAACGGTAAACTTCATTTTGGCAGCTTGCACAGTGAAGGCAAAGTGCACACACACACAGTACGTATGTACAGTGCCTTTAGGCAGGTACAATCGGTTCAGAGAGAGATTGGTCCTGAATGTCATTTTTTGAACTGCCGGTCTTTTTATGGGTCACTAGTAGGTAGGCCTACGGTAGTTACATAAACCTACACAGGATTGCGTTGACTTGTGGTATTTTTTTAGGTAAGTTTTTGATGAGCGCATCCGCTGACAACACGGTGATAGTGTGGGATTTACGGGGGAACATCCTGAAGACGTTGGACACGAAGCAGAACCAGCTGCACTACGCTGCCGTTTCGACGTGTGGCCGCTTTGTGGCTGCCTCCGGTTTCACTCCAGACGTGAAGGTCTACGAAGTCTGCTTCAACAATCGTACAGGAGAATTCCAGGATGTCAACCGGGCGTTTGAGCTCACGGTAAAATAACTGAGGAGGCGTGTGTGTTTGCACATACGAACTGTATATGTACGTACATGCAGTAAGATTGTTTGTGCCAATTTGTGCGACTGCGAATACCTATTGCATCTCCCATAGAGTAGGGTAATGTGGGGTAAACCCGGCCATGGGGTAAACCCGGCCACCTCGCTCCTTTGAACTTTCTGTTTCAGCAAATGATTGACCAAATAGCTCATTTGAAAGAGAAGTGTTCTAGGAATCGATTGGTATAATATTTGTCTCAATCGGTCCATTGGCTGTTGAGATATGCAGCCCTAAACTTAGGTGGCCGGATTTTCTCATGGCCGTGTTTACCCCATGGTACCCTAATTATCTGCCGTACTACTGTACTGTACTGTACATATGCTGTAGAACGTTGATGGTAGAGGGTGTCCTATCTTGGTGCATGTTTTCTGCAGGGCCACAATTCCGGCGTCTACACTTTCGACTTCAATCAGGATTCCACACGGATGATCTCCGTGTCCAAGGACGGTACGTGGCGTCTGTACAACACGGACATACAGTACCAGTTCAACCAGGATCCCTACCTGCTACAAAGCGGACGCTGGGCCCTGCTCAACCAGCCCTCTCTGGAGCCCGCATCCGTTTTCGTTCGGCTGTCGCCAGACGGCGCCACTTTCGCTCTGGCCGTCCATCGTCGCTTGCGCATCTACCAGTGCACGAAGAAGGAAGCGGAGACTGAGCTGGAGAATTTGCACGGAGACGAAGGCATCAGTGCACTGTGGATCAGTCTGGAGAACCGATATGTGCTGACGGCGGGGGATAAGCATTTGCGAGTGCTGCACAATCTGGCCCATTATCGGGCGATCGTGGAGAGACTGACGACGGAAGAGAAGAAGAAGGCGGAAGGAGCGCACAAGGCCAGATTGAGACAGCAGATCGCGGAAGCGCAAGATGTCCTCAAACGCGTACTGCTCAACCAGGCTTGATCCTCCTGTGTTGTCTTCCAAAAGAATACCGTATTTTTGGGTGTATGGGGCTATACAAAAATCGAGAGGTCTGATCGGGGGGTTATACACTGGGGGGGGGGGATATACAATGGGGGATATACACTGGGCAAAATTTATGTTTTTGAGAGGTGTGTAGAGGCATGTTTTTGAGGTCAAAAATATATGTGTTTTAGGGCATAATCGTGGTCAAAACAGGGTTATTCTAGTACAAGACATGCTCAGCTAAGCTTATAAGCATAGTAGCTTGGTGTAGGAGTAGCTATTGCTAGCTAAATAACCAGCTTAAATAGGTAGGCTAGGTACCTTCCAGTACATGGGGGGTTATACACCAGGGGGGGGGGGGGATATAGCCTACACTTGGGCAAAATTTATGCATTTTGCCAATGGGTGGTTATACACTGGGGCATAGTACAATGGGGGGGGGGGGATATACACCCTAAAATACGGTAGGCTCATTTATTTCTTTCTAAAAAAACTGTGCATTCTTACTTAGAGATGCGACGATAGTGCAATTTTATTCCAGAACTCGATACCGATTCCGATATCGCAGTAGTCTTTTCATCCAAGCCAATTCGATACACCCATATCCGATACCGATACTTGCAATTTTTTCCAAATCGATCCCGATACCGATAATTCCGATAGTGTGGGCAAAAAATTATCGATTTATTCTTCAATAGCGATACCGATAGTTTTGTAGCACTGTGTTTTTGAACAGTAGAATGGGCATTTATTTACACCCTAGGAGCAGGAATACACTTTGGGGTATGACTGTACTGACATAATAATTAAAAGAATTGAAGAGCAATGTCCATTGTAATAAATACCTATATACCACAGACTAGTATTTGATTTATGGGTAGTGTAGGACTGATGGGGTAAACCTGGCCATGCGGCAGTACAAATCTGGACTCATTATTCCTCTGCCGTTTCCACAATAATACGAGCCCACCCAACAGCAGTTGAGGACTTGATTGATATTTTTGTTACCTTGGCCATGCCCCATAGTACCCTACAACATGACACCTTCTATGTATCTACACTAGTGCCTTTGCATACTTCTGTAAGTCATGGATATGACTACAGTTACTGCAAAACTAATTCATGCCACTGCACCACAAACTAGCGCCGAAATCGAGTGCCCCTGCTTTAAGATCAAACCCACCTAAGAATATTGACCTATTTTTTACATTATCCAACTCAACCAATATCATAGAAAAAAATTCATACGATACCCAGACCGATAGTACAAGAAAGCAATTTTCAGAGTACTGCTATAATGATACGAGTAAACTTTAAAAAGTCTCTATAGGATGATTTTCTCAGAGATACCTACAAGATAGTATGTTCACTGAACTTTACTACATCGACCACGGGGACGTGCGAGACTTTTTTGCAACAATAGAATATCTTTATGATGTAGAATATGGAGGCACAACGGGTTCTCGAGTTACGATTTTATCCAGCTTTGTGTTGTTGCGTAGATATGTCAAGTTGTCAAGAATTTTCAGAGTTTAAACAATTGAATAATTTATCCTTTTCCCGCCCTGTTGTCAAATATTCTTGTTGCCTTTTTTTTTTGTATAAATAATTTGTTTATGTTGCCGATCTGTATGTTGAGTCTACGAGAGTTTTGCTTCATTTATCGTTGGATGCTTAGCTGATACAGATAAAACATTTTTGGCGGTGATTTTCCTAGTTTTTTTGTTTTTTTTTTTTTTTTTTTTTTTTTTTTTTTTTTTTTCCCTCAGCTTCCTTGATACTTCACTTCTTCAGATATTCATAGATATTTTTTTCTAAACCATAGTTCTAGAGTGCTCCCACAGCGCTCAAAATTTTTATAAGTTTTACCAGACGTTTTGTTCAGCTGCATGAAAACTAGCTGTAATGTTTGTGATCAATCAATGAAAAACCCATATGACAGGGGTCTTGAGGTAGACGTTTTTTAGCAGGGGTATTTTTCAGTCAAGAAAGATAAGTTGAATCGATTCCCCATCAACTGCAGTAGATGAGTTTTAGGAATTTGCTATGAGATATTTACTGTAAAGGTGCAGGTCGCATTTTTGCCGTTTTCCACCTTTAGCATTTCTTGTAGACACACACATCTCACTACCAAGTTCCAGTATGTAGATAACCATTGTGTATCTGAGGTTACCTGCAAATGGAAGATCTTGCTTTCCAAGTTTAGGTCAATACCACCAAAAGGTTTTACCGCACCAACTAACGCGTGCAACAAATCAACGCAACACCTCTCGTACTACTCCCTCGGCTACTAGCGTAAACCATTATTCAATTCGCACAAGAATCAAATTTGCACAACCCAAGTGGCAAGGAAAAAAGCACATAACAATCATATTCAAGTTAACTTTTTCAGGTCCTAACGCCATATCCAACATCTACACCCGCTACTACGACCACCACCTAAATCTGTAACTCGACGAACACCCACGTTTGTATTCACCCAATATTCTACATCCAATCAAAGGAATCTTTCATACTGTTGCAAAAAAGTCTCGCACAGTCCCCCCTTCAGTAAGAATTAGAGATGCGACGATATATCTATCGTAAAAATCGATAGCGTTTAGCAATTTTTCAAAACCATCTGATCCCAATCGATCAAAATCGCTTTTGTATAGTGTATTAGTATCGTATCGAATTTTCTTCGCTCTGACCATCCATAATTGGTATCGGTATCGAATAATAATCAGCGTAAAAATATCATTTCCATAATTTTTTTAGATAGTAAATTTGGCCATGCGCGAAGCAAGGGCACATCATTTTTGCGCTAAGTTTGTGGTGCAATGGATGATACCAAGTTTTTGAGTAGCTAAGTCATTGATACTAGTAGTATGAGGGGACAGCCCAGATACATTAGTTCAGTTGAGGGTATGTATGTGTAACTGGCCAGTGGATATCATTTTCCCCATTATTTGCTGAACAGCGAGATTAGTATAGGTGGTCAGGTCTCCCATGGCCGGGTTTACCCCATAGTACCCTACGCTACCATAATAAATACCTAGTATATCATATACTAGGTATTTATTTACTAAAATGGACATTGCTTCTTCAAATTATTTAATTATTTATGTCCAGTTAATAGTCATCCCAAAGTGTTTCCTGCTCCTAGGGTGTAAATAAATGCCCATTACTGTTCAAACACAGTGCTACAAAACTATCAGGTATCGCTATCGAAAATCGATAATTTTTTTGCCCACCCTATCGGTATCGGTATCGGTATCGATTTGAAAAAATTGCAACTATCGGTATCGGTATCGGTATCGAATTGGCTTGGTGAAAAACTATCGATATCGGTATCGGTATCGATTTCTGCAAAAATTCACTATCGTCGCATCTCTAGTAAGAATGCACAGTTTTTTTTAGAAATAAATGAGCCTACCGTATTTTTGCCCCTCTCTCCCCCCCCCCCCCCATTGTATATCCCCCCATCTATAACCCACCCATTGGCAAAACATAAATTTTGCCCCAGTGTCGGCTATATCCCCCCCCCCCCCCCCTGGTGTATAACCCCCCATGTACTGGAGGTACCTAGCCTACCTATTTAAGCTGGTCATCAGCTCGCTATAGCTACTCCTACACCAAGTTACTATGCCTATTAGCTTAGCTGAGCATGTCTTGTACTAGAATCGCCCTGTTTTGACCACGATTATGCCCTAAAACACATACTTTTGACCTCAAAAACATGCCTCTACACACCTCTCAAAAACATAAATTTTGCCCCGTGTATTTCCCGCATTGTATATCCCCCCCCCCCCAGTGTATAACCCCCCGATCAGACCTCTCGATTTTTGTATAGCCCCATACACCCAAAAATACGGTATTCTTTTGGAAGACAACACAGGAGGATCAAGCCTGGTTGAGCAGTACGCGTTTGAGGACATCTTGCGCTTCCGCGATCTGCTGTCTCAATCTGGCCTTGTGCGCTCCTTCCGCCTTCTTCTTCTCTTCCGTCGTCAGTCTCTCCACGATCGCCCGATAATGGGCCAGATTGTGCAGCACTCGCAAATGCTTATCCCCCGCCGTCAGCACATATCGGTTCTCCAGACTGATCCACAGTGCACTGATGCCTTCGTCTCCGTGCAAATTCTCCAGCTCAGTCTCCGCTTCCTTCTTCGTGCACTGGTAGATGCGCAAGCGACGATGGACGGCCAGAGCGAAAGTGGCGCCGTCTGGCGACAGCCGAACGAAAACGGATGCGGGCTCCAGAGAGGGCTGGTTGAGCAGGGCCCAGCGTCCGCTTTGTAGCAGGTAGGGATCCTGGTTGAACTGGTACTGTATGTCCGTGTTGTACAGACGCCACGTACCGTCCTTGGACGCGGAGATCATCCGTGTGGAATCCTGATTGAAGTCGAAAGTGTAGACGCCGGAATTGTGGCCCTGCAGAAAACATGCACCAAGATAGGACACCCTCTACCATCAACGTTCTACAGCATATGTACAGTACAGTACAGTAGTACGGCAGATAATTAGGGTACCATGGGGTAAACACGGCCATGAGAAAATCCGGCCACCTAAGTTTCAGGGCTGCATATCTCAACAGCCAATGGACCGATTGAGACAAATATTATACCAATCGATTCCTTGAACACTTCTCTTTCAAATGAGCTATTTGGTCAATCATTTGCTGAAACAGAAAGTTCAAAGGAGCGAGGTGGCCGGGTTTACCCCATGGCCGGGTTTACCCCACATTACCCTACTCTATGGGAGATGCAATAGGTATTCGCAGTCGCACAAATTGGCACAAACAATCTTACTGCATGTACGTACATATACAGTTCGTATGTGCAAACACACACACGCCTCCTCAGTTATTTTACCGTGAGCTCAAACGCCCGGTTGACATCCTGGAATTCTCCTGTACGATTGTTGAAGCAGACTTCGTAGACCTTCACGTCTGGAGTGAAACCGGAGGCAGCCACAAAGCGGCCACACGTCGAAACGGCAGCGTAGTGCAGCTGGTTCTGCTTCGTGTCCAACGTCTTCAGGATGTTCCCCCGTAAATCCCACACTATCACCGTGTTGTCAGCGGATGCGCTCATCAAAAACTTACCTAAAAAAATACCACAAGTCAACGCAATCCTGTGTAGGTTTATGTACGTACCGTAGGCCTACCTACTAGTGACCCATAAAAAGACCGGCAGTTCAAAAAATGCACATTCAGGACCAATCTCTCTCTGAACCGATTGTACCTGCCTGAAGGCACTGTACATACGTACTGTGTGTGTGTGCACTTTGCCTTCACTGTGCAAGCTGCCAAAATGAAGTTTACCGTTAGAAGCGATGCCAATCGCAATGATATCCATCCTATGCTCATCCGGGTATTCGATCGAATCGACCGGCTGAATTTTTACCGCAGCGCTCTCTTCCTTCTTCACAGTCTTGTATACGGCTATTCTATTGGCCACCGCCAAGCATATGATGATAGATTTGGAATCTGGCGCGAAACGAACCAACTTCGCATGATCCAATTCCACATTTCCCCTGGTCGCTTTATGCTCTTTTTGCTCCAAATTCTTCGCATTCCACAGCATCAAAGTTCTATCTTCAGCGCAGGAAATAAGATATTTCCCGTTTGAACTGAAATCTACGTCCAGAACGCGACCGGAATGTCCTTTGAGGGTGGCGGCTAACCAAGGGTGAGAAAAAGCAGATTCTGGCAGTTTTTTCCCTGCTTTTCTCGCTTGCTTCGGAAGATTCTTGTCCGCTTGTGAGGGGACAGTAGAAAGCGATGATTTGTTCTCTTCTGAAGGGTAGTCAGAGCTCTGTTGCTTTGTTTTCCACGATTTTGAGGCCAACCAAAACACCAGCAACACCACGCCTGCTCCGATTACGAAAGTGATGCCTACTGTAGCCAAGGCTTCATCCATTTTGTTCCCTTTTCCTTCACTAATGAACACGCGTTGCGCTTCTCTGCCAGCCAAAAACAACCTTCTGATCAGCAGCCGAAAAACTTCGCTTGGATTTGATCGTTGGCTGGCTCTCGCTTCGCTCGGCTTCTCGCTCATTCGTGTACCAAAAGTGCGCAAATCGCCATTTCCGGTGTGCGACTACTGTAATATTTGTGGACTGGTCACAAAAAACAATTGGCAAAAATATTCAGATGTCTATGCAAAATTTGCACGTAAACGCAAATATGACGACAAAAAAGCACGGAGTCGACAGCGACGGCTGAGAAAAAAAAAGAAAAAGGGGAAAACAAAAGTAGTAGAAGAAGCCGAAGCAGAAGGTCAGATGGAACTTGGCTGAGTCATCGCGGTAAAATAAAGAATCTAACTTGCTGTGAGGTGTGAGTTTCTTTGTTTCTTTCTCGTGTTGTTTTAGGCATGTTGTTTTTTCATTGAATCATGATGACTGAGGTGATCCGAAGTGACGGAGACGAGTTGCACTTGTCCACTGTAAGGTTAGAGGACGGAGACATAGACACTGCGTTGACGCTGGACGCAAACGAAGAATATGAACAGTGCGACTGTGTGGATCTCACTGACGACGGAGAACCAAAGAAACCTGGTACGTACAGTACGTATATGCACAGCACAGGGGGTGGGGGGAGGTAAATCGGGACATGGGGTAATTCGGGCCACCCTAACCCACTTCCAGTTGGACGGTTACGCGACAAGGGAAAGTTTGGACTTCGGTCATAATATTGAATGTTGTTAATCCCCAAATTAATTAAGATGTCCATACACAGCAAAACTCGCTTTTGATCGTGTAGGGAACTATTCACCACATGCAATAAGAGCAGTGCTTGGTCGCGAGTGACCCCTCTGAATTAACCTTGATTTTCAGTGCAACTTTTGATCGGTAGTCGACGTGAAGGTCGGCGCGGAAAGAAACACACGAGCAAGAAAGACGACCGCGCCGACCTTCGCGTCGACTACCGATCAAAAGTTGCACTGAAAATCAAGGTTAATTCAGAGGGGTCACCTCGCGACCAAGCACTGGCTCTTGTTGCATATGGTGGATACTTCCATACCATTTACATATAGCCTACATTGTAACGTGTGTTGTGTACGTACATACATTTGTTCCATTGATAGTCCTTGACTACAGCTCAGCGTTCTTTGTGGTAGACCAATTAGAAGGAAGAGAGTTTTTGGGTTGTGCTTTAGGCCAGATTCCCTTCAGTACGATATACGAGCTTGTGTGTGAAGACGGAGGTGGGGCGGAGAAGAAGCTGAGCTATTTTATTCCCGGTCTTCCCGTCACGGCGAGAATTGTGAATGCGGAACACTCGGCAAGCTCCAGACTCACCTTCAATCCGTTTGTGTACGTAGCCAACCGTCTTTCTTACGTAGTAGGCGCTGTTGGGTTATTTACGATATGCGGTAACGCGATTGGTTTGGTCGATAGCGACCCCGCGGTGTATTTAGTGAACGTTTCGATCGGTATCTGCGGGGTCGTCGACGTCATTTGTTGTCAGTTCTTCTTTTTCACTCGCTCCTTTGACGCTCCCAGATCGTTGAACAAGGTTGACGACCCCGCAGACACCGATCCAAACTTTCACTAAACTAAAAACAGCTGAGAGCGACCGAATCCGCCGCAAACGCGCGTCGCTCACCGTCCCTGCACAAGAAACAACAACTTCCAACTCCGGCACGGCAAGACCTGCGCGGCCTAAGGGAGCAGACACAAAACACGCGTACACGCGCACTGGCTTTCTGCGCCCGCTCCCTCTTTAAAGTTATATAGCCGTGAAGGCTATAAATCTTTAAATGTCCGCAGGCTTGCCGGAAGAGTTTACTGACACTCAGTCAGGGAGTAAACAGCACACGTACATACTGTACATTCATGTACCTACCATACATGTACAATCATCCGCCCAATCTTCTCATGTCTTGACTCGTTTCGACTGGCCTCCACGCATTCAGTCCGTAATCCCACCGGACGTGCTCACAGCCTGGCCGCTGCAGGATTTGGAAGCCACCCCGTCGCCTTGGCCCGCCAGCTTCCTCGCCACTATGGCCAGCTCCTCCACTGGTGGCGCCGCGAACCTGAGGTACACATCCGTCTTCCACCAGCCCAGTTTTTTGAGCTCCAAATCCGTCAGCCCGGCCTGATTTGCAGATGTCGCTCCTCCCCGCCGCTGCCCGTTTGGGCTTAGACCAGTTAGGTCTGTAGCTCCGCTCATACGTTCGCCGGGCAGCACCACCATCACCGGCTCTCTTCCTGCTGGTCCTGTCTTCGGCTTCTTCAGCTGCAGACTTCCCCTTTCGCTCCCCACTGACGCGTCTGTGATGATGGGATGTTGTTGTAGATCGAAGTTTTTCTCCGCCTCTGGGACCAGCTCCCCTAGTCGAAGCCTTCCATACATTCCTACCACCACTACCACCACCACCCAGACTACCAACTCGGTGAGCCAACAGTGCAGTGGTAGCAGGCACACAGCCTGCTTCACTGCTGCCATGTAGCAGTTCGTTGCTAGCGGATTCAGACCGCTGCCATAAAGATGGCTCACAAATAACGTCAGCTTGCAGCGGGGTTGTACCGGGAATGCCGGCCAAGGAGTACAGCCCAACTTCGGCATCAGAGCTTGGTGCTGCTGCTGTGCTGTCAGATAGAACTTGCGCGTCTTCGCAGAGAGAGCCTGAGAAGCGAGTGAGACCGCCACCTTCGCCAGATGTAGCCGATGAGAGCTCCCTGAAAAACACAGCAGTAAATAACCCAGCGGGAAGGGGGGTAGGAGAGCGGGCAGCCCCTGGCACCAACGAGTAAAAGCGATCCCACTGCGCACGCGAAATGGCATCTGCCACTCATTCTCCACTCCCGGAACGTGCACCGCTGTCACTTGCAGTCCCAGCCAGCACACAAAAAGAACAGTCACGCAGCAAGGCGCTCATGGCGGGGGAACGAGACTTATTGCTTGCTAGTACATGCACAGCAGTGGCAGAATAGACGTGAAATTTGATCTTCTTTCCCTTCCACCACATGTCCCCATGTCGCCACGGCAGCCACCACTGCAAACAGCTCCTTGAAGGGCATGGATTGCCGATAGAACCATCCGTCGAACTGCGCGTACACCCACTGCCCATTGCAAAAAGCGCCACACGCCTCCGCCGACGCGTCTGTTGAGAGACACAAGTCTGTGTCCATTGTCCACTGATATTCGGAAAGACGAAAGCCATTCCAAATGGGGAGAAAGAACGCCACCAGGTCCGTCCATCTGGAATTCCGAGCTCAGACCTAAAGGTGTGTCATACTCTGCACACTTTAGATCATCTCCGGCGCAGAAAGGGGCGCCTGCCCAACAGACCAATGCACGTGATGAGTTTTCCAAGCAGTGATGCAATCGCGTTTTTGTGGCCACTGCTGCCCCTCCACCACCCCCGCCCACGCCCCCCCTGAGATCAATACGCAACTCTTCGGCAACAGAATCGATCTCGATACCAAGAACAATACATTGGGTAGGCCCTTCCGTCTTCTCCGGCTGGAGGCGAAGCCCAGCTCTCCGCCGTCGCCATTACAGTACGTACGTACTCCCGGCACCCCTCCTCTGTTGAGTGAACCACAAAAAGTCATCCAGATAGTTGTACATATTCCAACTCCCCGAGCCTTACAGATGTCGCAAAAGGTGAGAAAGCTTGGAATATGGCGCAAGAGGAGGCAGCCCAAATGGAAGAGTAACGTCCAGGAAAATTCAGACCTCCGCCAGGCTGATCCACGTCAGACCCAGGTAGCGCCATTGGTCAGGGCGAACAACATGCTGTTTCAGCGTCTTCGAAGTCGAGCAGCCATGAAAGCACCCATGCCACACTTTCCACCATGTCCACCGCAATATCAAACTGCAAATATTGTACAGACGCAGCTGAATCAGGATAAGTTGTTAACTGCTTCCCCACTCTGCAGTTCCGCCACCACACACAAAAAAAGAACAGGCTAGCATATTAACATTGCGCGCGAACACAGCCCCAAACAAAGGGAGAGCGGGAACGACGACGAGCAAGGGCACAGGGGAACCCCCACGCACGCCCCCCCAACCCCCCCCCACCCAATAGTACACGCAGCATAACACAAGTGGCACAGAATTATTGCTTGTAGACTCCAGAGGTGGCAGAATCGATGGCACTTTGTTCTTCTTTCAAGTCCTACCACTGCTGTCAAACACACAACAACCGTCCCAGTGTCGCCAAGGGAGAGGCGGCTTCCGCCAGCAAGTAATATTCTTCCGTCATTGAGCCAGAAGCAGACACGCTCATCATGCAACCCGAGTGGGCGTGTGTACTCTAGTCAGCGTGAGGCCGCATCTTTTTCGACTACTGCTTCTGTTTTGCCTGATACATGTACTCACTTATCAAGCCCTCATGCCTTGAATCTGATGCTGCAGTGTTTGTGCCTGCTGCGCCATGTTTGGAGCTGTGTGCTCGTGATGGTTCTATGCTGCGTGTGCGTCATCCTCTCAAGCTGGCAGCATTTGAAGCGGCTCTTGCAGATTGGTCAGACAGGGAAGCGGCGGACTTTATTTTACGTACTATTCGCGACGGCGCCATATTGGCGTATGCCATATGGCAAATACTGCACCGGCTAATGTCCATAACTTGGACGAAGGCAATACTGCCACTTGACCAGCTATGAATGCTACGTCCGTCCATCTCCAACCGCCTCCACACCATTGCAGAAATTCCCCTTCGGCTAGACTGGAGGCTGGTCGTCTGCGCGAGGTAGTGGAAGCCGATGTATCTGCTGGTTTAAGTTGGGTCCGTTCAGCCGCCCTCCTGTTTCCGATTTTATTTGTTCACCTCTTGCTGTAATTCCAAAGAGCCAGCTGCTCCTGGGCTGCCTGAGAGGATTCTGTGTAATCACAATCTGTCTGCGCCTGTGGGGAAAGCGGTTAACGAACTTATTCCTGATTCAGCTGCGTCTGTACAATATTTTTGCAGTTTGATATTGCGGTGGACATGGTGCGAAAGTGTGGCATGGGTGCTTTCATGGCTAAGCTCGACTTCAAAGACGCCTACAAGCACATCGTTGTTCGCCCTGACCAATGGCGCTACCTGGGTCTGCACGTGGATCAGCCTGGCGGAGGTCGTGAATACTTCCTGGACGTTACTCTTCCATTTGGGCTGCGCTCCTCTTGCGCATATTCCAAGCTTTCTCCAACGCTTTTCGCGACATCTGTAAGGCTCGGGGAGTTGCGAATATGTACAACTATCTGGATGACTTTTTTGTGGTTCACTCAACAGAGGAGGGGTGCCGGGAGTACGTACGTACTGTAATGGCGACGGCGGCAGAGCTGGGCTTCCGCCTCCAGCCGGAGAAGACGGAAGGGCCTACCCAATGTATTGTTCTGTTGGGTATCGAGATCGATTCTGTTGCCCAAGAGTTGCGTATTGATCAGAAACGCCTCGCCGATCTGATGGCTTTGTTGGAGGAGTGGTCGGTGCGCGCAGTGGCCACAAAACGCGAGATTGCATCACTGCTTGGAAAACTGCATCACGTGACATTGGTCTGTTGGGCAGGTCGCCCTTTCTGCGCCGGATGATCGATCTTTGCAAAGCATGTGCAGATTATGACACACCTTTAGGTCTGAGCTCGGAATTCCAGATGGACGTGACCTGGTGGCGTTGCTTTCTCCCCATTTGGAATGGCTGTTCGATCTTTCCCGAATATCAGTGGACAATGGACACAGACTTGTGTCTCTCAACAGACGCGTCGGCGGAGGCGTGTGGCGCTTTTTGCAATGGGCAGTGGGTGTACGCGCAGTTCGACGGATGGTTCTATCGGCAATCCATGCCCTTCAAGGAGCTGTTTGCAGTGGTGGCTGCCGTGGCGACATGGGGACATCTGTGGAAGGGAAAGAAGATCAAATTTCACGTCGATTCTGCCACTGCTGTGCATGTACTAGCAAGCAATAAGTCTCGTTCCCCCGCCATGAGCGCCTTGCTGCGTGTACTGTTCTTTTTGTGTGCTGGCTGGGACTGCAGAGTGACAGCGGTGCACATTCCGGGAGTGGAGAATGAGGTGGCAGATGCCATTTCGCGTGCGCAGTGGGATCGCTTTTACTCGTTGGTGCCAGGGGCTGCCCGCTCTCCTACCCCCCTTCCCGCTGGGTTATTTACTGCTGTGTTTTTCAGGGAGCTCTCATCGGCTACATCTGGCGAAGGTGGCGGTCTCACTCGCTTCTCAGGCTCTCTCTGCGAAGACGCGCAAGTTCTATCTGACAGCACAGCAGCAGCACCAAGCTCTGATGCCGAAGTTGGGCTGTACTCCTTGGCCGGCATTCCCGGTACAACCCCGCTGCAAGCTGACGTTATTTGTGAGCCATCTTTATGGCAGCGGTCTGAATCCGCTAGCAACGAACTGCTACATGGCAGCAGTGAAGCAGGCTGTGTGCCTGCTACCACTGCACTGTTGGCTCACCGAGTTGGTAGTCTGGGTGGTGGTGGTAGTGGTGGTAGGAATGTATGGAAGGCTTCGACTAGGGGAGCTGGTCCCAGAGGCGGAGAAAAACTTCGATCTACAACAACATCCCATCATCACAGACGCGTCAGTGGGGAGCGAAAGGGGAAGTCTGCAGCTGAAGAAGCCGAAGACAGGACCAGCAGGAAGAGAGCCGGTGATGGTGGTGCCCGGCGAACGTATGAGCGGAGCTACAGACCTAACTGGTCTAAGCCCAAACGGGCGGCGGCGGGGAGGAGCGACATCTGCAAATCAGGCCGGGCTGACGGATTTGGAGCTCAAAAAACTGGGCTGGTGGAAGACGGATGTGTACCTCAGGTTCGCGGCGCCACCAGTGGAGGAGCTGGCCATAGTGGCGAGGAAGCTGGCGGGCCAAGGCGACGGGGTGGCTTCCAAATCCTGCAGCGGCCAGGCTGTGAGCACGTCCGGTGGGATTACGGACTGAATGCGTGGAGGCCAGTCGAAACGAGTCAAGACATGAGAAGATTGGGCGGATGATTGTACATGTATGGTAGGTACATGAATGTACAGTATGTACGTGTGCTGTTTACTCCCTGACTGAGTGTCAGTAAACTCTTCCGGCAAGCCTGCGGACATTTAAAGATTTATAGCCTTCACGGCTATATAACTTTAAAGAGGGAGCGGGCGCAGAAAGCCAGTGCGCGTGTACGCGTGTTTTGTGTCTGCTCCCTTAGGCCGCGCAGGTCTTGCCGTGCCGGAGTTGGAAGTTGTTGTTTCTTGTGCAGGGACGGTGAGCGACGCGCGTTTGCGGCGGATTCGGTCGCTCTCAGCTGTTTTTAGTTTAGTGAAAGTTTGGATCGGTGTCTGCGGGGTCGTCAACCTTGTTCAACGATCTGGGAGCGTCAAAGGAGCGAGTGAAAAGAAGAACTGACAACAAATGACGTCGACGACCCCGCAGATACCGATCGAAACGTTCACTAAATACACCGCGGGGTCGCTATCGACCAAACCAATCGCGTTACCGCATATCGTAAATAACCCAACAGCGCCTACTACGTAAGAAAGACGGTTGGCTACGTACACAAACGGATTGAAGGTGAGTCTGGAGCTTGCCGAGTGTTCCGCATTCACAATTCTCGCCGTGACGGGAAGACCGGGAATAAAATAGCTCAGCTTCTTCTCCGCCCCACCTCCGTCTTCACACACAAGCTCGTATATCGTACTGAAGGGAATCTGGCCTAAAGCACAACCCAAAAACTCTCTTCCTTCTAATTGGTCTACCACAAAGAACGCTGAGCTGTAGTCAAGGACTATCAATGGAACAAATGTATGTACGTACACAACACACGTTACAATGTAGGCTATATGTAAATGGTATGGAAGTATCCACCATATGCAACAAGAGCCAGTGCTTGGTCGCGAGGTGACCCCTCTGAATTAACCTTGATTTTCAGTGCAACTTTTGATCGGTAGTCGACGCGAAGGTCGGCGCGGTCGTCTTTCTTGCTCGTGTGTTTCTTTCCGCGCCGACCTTCACGTCGACTACCGATCAAAAGTTGCACTGAAAATCAAGGTTAATTCAGAGGGGTCACTCGCGACCAAGCACTGCTCTTATTGCATGTGGTGAATAGTTCCCTACACGATCAAAAGCGAGTTTTGCTGTGTATGGACATCTTAATTAATTTGGGGATTAACAACATTCAATATTATGACCGAAGTCCAAACTTTCCCTTGTCGCGTAACCGTCCAACTGGAAGTGGGTTAGGGTGGCCCGAATTACCCCCATGTCCCGATTTACCTCCCCCCACCCCCTGTGCTGTGCATATACGTACTGTACGTACCAGGTTTCTTTGGTTCTCCGTCGTCAGTGAGATCCACACAGTCGCACTGTTCATATTCTTCGTTTGCGTCCAGCGTCAACGCAGTGTCTATGTCTCCGTCCTCTAACCTTACAGTGGACAAGTGCAACTCGTCTCCGTCACTTCGGATCACCTCAGTCATCATGATTCAATGAAAAAACAACATGCCTAAAACAACACGAGAAAGAAACAAAGAAACTCACACCTCACAGCAAGTTAGATTCTTTATTTTACCGCGATGACTCAGCCAAGTTCCATCTGACCTTCTGCTTCGGCTGCTTCTACTACTGTTGTGTTCCCCCTTTTTCTTTTTTTGTCTCAGCCGTCGCTGTCGACTCCGTGCTTTTTTGTCGTCATATTTGCGTTTACGTGCAAATTTTGCATAGACATCTGAATATTTTTGCCAATTGTTTTTTGTGACCAGTCCACAAATATTACAGTAGTCGCACACCGGAAATGGCGATTTGCGCACTTTTGGTACACGAATGAGCGAGAAGCCGAGAGAAGCGAGAGCCAGCCAACGATCAAATCCAAGCGAAGTTTTTCGGCAGCTGATCAGAAGGTTCTATTTTGCTGGAAGAGAAGCGCAACGCGTGTTCATTAGTGAAGGAAAAGGGAACAAAATGGATGAAGCCTTGGCTACAGTAGGCATCACTTTCGTAATCGGAGCAGGCGTGGTGTTGCTGGTGTTTTGGTTGGCCTCAAAATCGTGGAAAACAAAGCAACAGAGCTCTGACTACCCTTCAGAAGAGAACAAATCATCGCTTTCTACTGTCCCCTCACAAGCGGACAAGAATCTTCCGAAGCAAGCGAGAAAAGCAGGGAAAAAACTGCCAGAATCTGCTTTTTCTCACCCTTGGTTAGCCGCCACCCTCAAAGGACATTCCGGTCGCGTTCTGGACGTAGATTTCAGTTCAAACGGGAAATATCTTATTTCCTGCGCTGAAGATAGAACTTTGATGCTGTGGAATGCGAAGAATTTGGAGCAAAAAGAGCATAAAGCGACCAGGGGAAATGTGGAATTGGATCATGCGAAGTTGGTTCGTTTCGCGCCAGATTCCAAATCTATCATCATATGCTTGGCGGTGGCCAATAGAATAGCCGTATACAAGACTGTGAAGAAGGAAGAGAGCGCTGCGGTAAAAATTCAGCCGGTCGATTCGATCGAATACCCGGATGAGCATAGGATGGATATCATTGCGATTGGCATCGCTTCTAACGGTAAACTTCATTTTGGCAGCTTGCACAGTGAAGGCAAAGTGCACACACGCACAGTACGTATGTACAGTGCCTTCAGGCAGGTACAATCGGTTCAGAGAGAGATTGGTCCTGAATGTGCATTTTTTGAACTGCCGGTCTTTTTATGGGTCACTAGTAGGTAGGCCTACGGTACGTACATAAACCTACACAGGATTGCGTTGACTTGTGGTATTTTTTTAGGTAAGTTTTTGATGAGCGCATCCGCTGACAACACGGTGATAGTGTGGGATTTACGGGGGAACATCCTGAAGACGTTGGACACGAAGCAGAACCAGCTGCACTACGCTGCCGTTTCGACGTGTGGCCGCTTTGTGGCTGCCTCCGGTTTCACTCCAGACGTGAAGGTCTACGAAGTCTGCTTCAACAATCGTACAGGAGAATTCCAGGATGTCAACCGGGCGTTTGAGCTCACGGTAAAATTACTGTGGAGGCGTGTGTGTGTTTGCACATACGAACTGTATATGTACGTACATGCAGTAAGATTGTTTGTGCCAATTTGTGCGACTGCGAATACCTATTGCATCTCCCATAGAGTAGGGTAATGTGGGGTAAACCCGGCCATGGGGTAAACCCGGCCACCTCGCTCCTTTGAACTTTCTGTTTCAGCAAATGATTGACCAAATAGCTCATTTGAAAGAGAAGTGTTCAAGGAATCGATTGGTATAATATTTGTCTCAATCGGTCCATTGGCTGTTGAGATATGCAGCCCTGAAACTTAGGTGGCCGGATTTTCTCATGGCCGTGTTTACCCCATGGTACCCTAATTATCTGCCGTACTACTGTACTGTACTGTACATATGCTGTAGAACGTTGATGGTAGAGGGTGTCCTATCTTGGTGCATGTTTTCTGCAGGGCCACAATTCCGGCGTCTACACTTTCGACTTCAATCAGGATTCCACACGGATGATCTCCGCGTCCAAGGACGGTACGTGGCGTATGTACAACACGGACATACAGTACCAGTTCAACCAGGATCCCTACCTGCTACAAAGCGGACGCTGGGCCCTGCTCAACCAGCCCTCTCTGGAGCCCGCATCCGTTTTCGTTCGGCTGTCGCCAGACGGCGCCACTTTCGCTCTGGCCGTCCATCGTCGCTTGCGCATCTACCGCTGCACGAAGAAGAAGGAAGCGGAGACTGAGCTGGAGAATTTGCACGGAGACGAAGGCATCAGTGCACTGTGGATCAGTCTGGAGAACCGATATGTGCTGACGGCGGGGGATAAGCATTTGCGAGTGCTGCACAATCTGGCCCATTATCGGGCGATCGTGGAGAGACTGACGGAAGAGAAGAAGAAGGCGGAAGGAGCGCGCAAGGCCAGATCGAGACAGCAGATCGCGGAAGCGCAGAGATGTCCTCAAACGCGTACTGCTCAGACCCAGGCTTGATCCTCCTGTGTTGTCTTCCAAAAGGATACCGTATTTTTGGGTGTATGGGGCTATACAAAAATCGAGAGGTCTGATAGGGGGGTTATACACTGGGGGGGGGGATATACAATGGGGGATATACACTGGGCAAAATTTATGTTTTTGAGAGGTGTGTAGAGGCATGTTTTTGAGGTCAAAAGTATGTGTTTTCAGGCATAATCGTGGTCAAAACAGGGTTATTCTAGTACAAGACATGCTCAGCTAAGCTAATAGGCATAGTAACTTGGTGTAGGAGTAGCTATAGCTAGCTTATGACCAGCTTAAATAGGTAGGCTAGGTACATTCCAGTACATGGGGGGTGGCGGGGGGGGGATATAGCCTACACTGGGGCAAAATTTATGTTTTGCCAATGGGTGGTTATACACTGGGGGGGGGAGTATACAAATGGGGGGGGGGGGATATACACCCGAAAAAATACGGTAGGCTCATTTATTTCTAAAAAAAACTGTGCATTCTTCTCAAGATGCGACGATAGTGATTTTGCAGAAATCGATACCGATACCGATATCGATAGTTTTTCACCCAAGCCAATTCGATACCGATACCGATACCGATAGTTGCAATTTTTTCCAGATGGATTACGATACCGATACCGATAGTGTGGGCGAAAATTATCGATTTTCGATAGCGATACCGATAGTTTTGTAGCACTGTGTTTTGAACAGTAATGGGCATTTATTTACACCCTAGGAGCAGGAATACACTTTGGGGTATGACTGTACTGACATAATAATTAAATAATTGAAGAGCAATGTCCATTTTAGTAAATAAATACCTAGTATATGATATACTAGGTATTTATTATGGTAGCGTAGGGTACTATGGGGTAAACCTGGCCATGTGGCAGACCTGACCACCTAATCTCCCTTGCTGTTTCAGCAAATGAATAGCCAAATAGCTCATTTGAAATAGGATAGTTGAGGGAATCGATTGATATTTTCCCATGGCCGGGTTTACCCCATAGTACCCTACAACATGACACCTTCTATGTATCTAGCACTAGTTGCCTTTGCATACTTCTGTAAGTCATGGATATGACTACAGTTACTGCAAAAACTAATTCATGCCACTGCACCACAAACTTAGCGCCGAAATCGATGTGCCCTTGCTTCGCGCATGGCCAAATTTACTGTAGAAAAAATTACTATTGAAAATCGATATTTTTTACATGATTATTCGATACCGATACCGATATCGATAGTCAAGGAAGAAAAATCAGTACGATACCGATACCGATAGTACAAGAAAAGCACTTTTCGATACCGATATCGATACCGATAGTTCAAAAAATGCTCGATACTATCGATTTTCGATAGCGATACCGCTATTTATCGTCGCATCT